>JAMPIV010003296.1:0-299912 GCA_024509875.1 Oreohelix idahoensis
CCACAATGCAACCCACGCCCCCTTTAGCTCTTTCAGACATGGGTACACCACTGTAGAGCAGCGTGTTGCCATCGAGATCCATGACTCCTTGTCCTTTTTTCTTTGTTTCCGTTATAGCCAGGATTTCTAGTTTTGCTTTCCTCATCTCTTCCACCAGCTCCTCTTCCTTCCCATTTATACTTCTTGTGTTCCAAGTTCCATAAGTCGTAGTCCGTAGTCCGTTCCAGTTCGTCGCCTTTAGAATCAGTCCGGTTTTCTCTCTTGTATTGCTCGTAATCATAGTTTAAGACAAACAGGTGATTGGCCTGTTGTGCCTTTGCATGGTGGAGGGGCTGCCTCCTTACGGCCTCCATGCAGGCCGCCCTCCTCCTTTTTCATCCGGGCTTGGGACCGGCATTGGCGGAGTTCCACTGTTCACTCCAATGATAATATAAACAAGACAGTTAGAAAGACAATTCAGGGCAGAACAATTCAGAAGCTAGTGCTTGCAGAAAAATACAGCAAAAGTATGGGAGGTGTGGAAACTTCAGCCAACTAGGTGCAAGCTACCCCTACCCACACAGATCCTATTTTTATATTATTTCTTAGTTGAAACTGCCTGGTCAATGGGCACATAACCTACAACACTGCCAACTCTACAAAAAAAAGATCAAAGCGAAGATCAGGATGTCAGTATGACTCTTATTGAACCTGCTATTCTTCGACGCAATGTGACACCTTGAAAACCACAGGTCACAACAACACAACTTACTGAGCACCACTTCATTGATAAATATGAAAGGGCAAGGTACAAACCAGACTGTAAAGTGTGTAAGGCTGCAGGGAACAGAAGCCAGACTTGCATGTACTGCCCAGATTGCAAAGTACCTCTATGCCTGATCCCCTGCTTCAAGTTATACCACACAGTCAAGGATTATCAACGTGGATCGTTGACAAAGACTCTTGCAGAGGCCTACAGCTACAACTTCAACCCCAGTTAATGAAAAAAGAAGCTCAGACTCCAACTAGAGGTACTTAACTACTCAAACATTTACAAACGCTCATTGTCAGATGCCACAGACGCAGAATACATTCAAAAAAGACAAACACGAACAATATAGTTTTTTTTAAACATTTTATTCCAATTTTATTAGCCTTTTATGTTGATATACGTGGTTAATCGTTAAATCAGTACATCAATCAAGCTTATTTTATTCATTGACATCCATGTCACTAACATTTTATTGCGCTGATGTTGAACAAATTCACTAAAAACTTGGAAAAGATGTCTGTTTTTCAATCTTTTATGAATTTAAAAAAAAAAAAAGTTCTTTTTAAAGAAATCTGCAAACACCCTTGGTAATGGGAGACGGTAATGCTCCGGATTGCTGATCAGCAAAGTGATAATTATATCTGAGAAAATTAGAAGAGGAAAATATTAGAGTTTCCCATCCTTGAAAATCACGTGCTGGACCTGGAAAAACCTGGAAAAAGCCTGGAAAATGCTTGAAGAAATTTGCTATGAACCCTGTATGTAGCAATAATACCCCATATCTTCATACTGACGATAAATAGCAGGCCGACTTCCACCCGAGTATCCTTAGATTCAACACAATCTCTGCTTTATTGTGCATAATTATGACTTTACTAGCAACAACCCGCCAAAATTGGCAGGTTTTTAATTATAGTGTGTTGTTTCTGTTACACGTATTACATTGCTGCTTCTTCTATAGTCTCGCTTGCTCCATCTGTATGACGCGATCGTCTCTTCCTTGTAGCCATCTTATTATTTTGATCCACAATAATAAGTCTGCAATACTTTAAATTAAAATTTTGTCTTGAAGAAACAATTCAAAAACTTGCATTTTAAGGTTATTTTTAAGAAAAATGATGGGTTAATTCCGTTTCCCGAATGAAACTGGACAGAAGAGTATCACAATTGTCTGTTGATTTAATGCACACCGTCACACTTTTTTATTTTCGCGAGAGTACATATAAGGGGAAAAAATACACTTATTGTCTAATTTTCAACCATAGTTTTTCAACCCTTAGCTGTGGATGAAAGTTAATGTACTCTGTCGAAAATAGAAAAAGTGCGCAAATGACGGTGTGCATAATGTGACTGACCGACCGACCGGCCGGCAGGAATTATGGTACAGTAGAACTCCATTTATCCGAACCCCATGGGACCGAGCATCGTTCGGATAATCAAATGTTCGGATAATTGGATTACATAATGTATCGAGTACATGTACACATATTTCTAAAAATAATTAACCATCACAAGGAAAATACACTATAAAACATATTTACTTGTACTGTAATAATAATACCCACACTGTATTAGATTACTGTATCACCAGAATCTGTCATTACACTGCAGTGCATGTACTACTTGTATTAATTTTTTTTTTAAGAAAGAGAAATGTTTTCAAAATAACATTACAAACGATTCAAAACCAGGGGCAACTTACGTATACATGTACTTGCACAGATGTAGCCCACTATTTAAAATAATGAGGAATCCTCTTTTGCACCAAACTGGATAGTCTCCTTTTGGTTGCTAAGTCCCGCATTCTCTTCAACAGCAGAAGCTGTGTAGGACAGCTGTCATCTTCTTGCTCGTACCAAGCCATCGCTGATTCTAGTGCTATAAAGGCCTCTTCAGGACTTGGTCGACGTTTTGGGTTTTCTTCATAATCTACAAGTACATCATGTACTTCTGAGGAGTCTTCGTCATCGGTCACTACATGTATTTGGTTTTCTTTTTGCACAAAAGACAAAATTTCTTCGTCATTCAAAAACTGAAAACCAGAATCATTATCATCTTCTAGCCACATGTGGGCATCATCTTTGTCACAGTCCGAAAATCCGGGCATTGAAACAGTTCCACAACTTCATTTATACAATCATCATTTGTGTCCACTGCAGTAGTTTCATTTCCTCCTTTTTTCCCAAGCAATCTATTCCAAGCCTTGTTGAGATTATCTTGTGACAGGGTGGTCCAAGCATCAGCTAACATATAGCAGCAGTCTTTGAGATTAAGCTTTTTGGAAAACGCCACCACACTTTCTACATCTTCAGCCAACAATAAACGACGCAGGACTTCCTTCTTGTACATCTTTTTAAGCTTTGTTATAACACCCTGATTCATTGGTTGAATCAGTGCTGTTACATTGGGAAGCAGAAAAATTACTTTAAAATTTGCATCAACTGCATTCAATGTATCCGTCTCTGGATGAGATGGTGCATTGTCCAGTAGAAGAATTACTTTTCCATTTTTCTTTTCTTGTTCTCTCAACCTCTTCACATTTGGGATGAACTGATTTGTATACCAATCAAGAAATATTTCACTATTCATCCAAGCACTATTCTGTGCTTTGTAGCACAATGGGAGACATGTCACATTCTTTAAACAACGTGGTTTTTTGGCTTTGCCGATAATTAGCACCGGTAAACGATGACTTCCATTGGAATTCGAGGCTACCAAAATTGTTACTCTCTCTTTGCACTTTTTAAACCCAGGGGCAGCTGCTTCGCGCTGAGATGCAAGTGATTTTTGAGGCAATGATTTCCAGTATAAGCTAGTCTCATCGGCATTATACACATCATCGAGTGAATAACCTTCTTCTTCCAAAAAAGCCAAGAATGTTTCTTTAAAATTTTCAGCGGCAGTTGCATCGCTAGATAAAGATTCCCCTTGAATCTCCAGTTCTCGTATGCCGTGACGAGATTTAAAGTCAGGAGGACCGTCAATTGATTGTTGAACTGAAGTGCCTTTTCACACAATAGAGAGCCAGAGATAGGTTCCGATTTGCTTCTTCTTTGCAGACACCATATATACAAAGCCTCTTCCAATTTCAAATATTTCGCATTTCTCATGGTTTTACGTTTCTTCGACCCATTTTCACTCACCAATTTCGATGCAAAACTCATAATTTTATCCTTTTTACTTTTGATGTCAGAGACGGTAGCTTTCCCAACATTGAAAATCCTCGCAAGTGAAGACACAGTTTCACCTTGTCCTAGTCTCTTGATAATTTCTGTTTTCGTTTCAATTGACAAAACATTGCGGTTCCTTTTATATGCTTTAGGCCTACTGGAAGATGCCATATCGCACAGAGAAATACTTGTACACCAAAATTATTCTGCTGTAGTAGCAGACACAATTATTTTAAGTTGAACTGTCTGTTTAGCCAGTGTTCTGCCTAGAACGCACACGTACACTGGATTGGTAAACCAGATATTAACTGACTTTATGATCTAACTGACTTCCTGTACGTAAGCGACCGACCATTAGCCTATCCCATCCTCTACAAATTGTTCGCACACATTTGAAGCTTGCCGCATGAAAAGATTCAGAAATGTAGTCTAACGTGACTGGTGGCGATTGATTTTTTTTTTCTGGAAAAAGTGTTCGGATAATTGGATGTTCGGATAATTGGGGTTCGGATAAATGGAGTTCTACTGTATTGGATGGATTCCGAGTGTTTTTCATTTCGTTACAAAATTAACTCTGCGCCACTTGCGTATCTGCTTCTAGTTTCGATCTCTCAAATTTCAAATATCTCCGCAATAACGTTACATAGCAGTACGGTACATTATTCCATAGATTCTGCTCATATGCTGCCTTACTGTGTTAAACTTTGAGTCAAATCTAAGCAGTATTTACTGAGATATGTGCCTAATGGACAAATGATGTGCCTATATAAATTATTTCCGTCCAACGGGTTTTCCCGCACTGAAGAGCCGAGGAAAATTTGGTTGCAAGTCGCTAGGCATCAGACGTAAACAACGTTTACCGATTTCCTGACACTTGTCACCAGTGCTGGATGATCCATTAGGCTAAGTAGGTTGAAGCCTAGCAGCCCGGAATTTTTGGGGGCCTGTGCATAAGGTAAACAAAAAATTTATGCATAGATTTATGTACAAGAAGAAGATCATAACGGCGCATGAACTATTTGCTAATAAACATTAATAAAACATAATTACTAATAAAAGAGGTAAGCAATGAACAAACGAACTAAATTTATTAGTAACTAGCAATAACCCGTCAAACTTGACGGGTTTTTAATTAAAGTGTGCTGGTTCCGTACCCGGATGAGCAGATAGAAGTACATTCTTAGAGTGTTTTTTATTTCTTTCCATTATACACTGTAATCAAACTGTTCATGAACACCGTCATTTGAACGCTTTTCATTGTTGATTGTAACTATTTTCGGGAGAGTATAAATAATGGAAACAATACAATTTTTCAACACGGTTGCATTCCTCAGCTGTGACCAACGTACACACGGCGAGAATTAAGTTATTTTAGATTCAATTTAAAAGTTGTTTGATGACAACATTTCGTGTGAAAGTGCGTGGATTATTTCTAGTTTTCATGATTTGTACATCGGGTGAGGGCTCATGCACACCAATTTTTACGCACTTTTTCTTTGTCGAGCGCAACTAATTTTGTGAAAGAATTTTTAAAAAATAAAATAAAACCAAAGTATTTGTTTTATATAACACCCACGCCGCGCAAGTTGCACACCGTGCGTTGCGCACTATTTTTTCTGGCGCGAGTTACTATTTTGAGTGTGAACGACCGACGTAACATACATCGGTAATTATGTTAGTTGGGATGGGATACTATAGTGCGTTTCAAAAAGATCGGTCGACGATTGACTTCGAATATCTCCATATTCCTTGCACTGATAAACATGATTTTTTGCATGTGGTCTTATATTTTCAATGTCCCAAAGTTTTTTTAAATAAAATTCAATGTTGCAGGCAGTGTTCTTTTCTTGCAACGGCTAATTCCTTTGATCTTTTTTAACGAAGTACTGTAATTATTTTGTCGTGGAAGAAAATAATTTACCGTAAATTAAAGAAGTTGCATATTTTCGGCATAGGCGTCTATACAATTCGAATGTTAAAAGGGTTTGTTGACTGATTACTACGTGAGGTCCTTTTTTATTTCTTCGAAATATTTGAGAGAATAATAACGCCTATTCGTTGTAAATGTTACTTTTTATACTAAAACGTGAATGGATGCATGAAGAGGTGAAAGTACTGTGTATGTTAAAAATAGTAGTGAAATCGCGATGATAAAAAAGGAAATGAATTGGTTTACATATACACATAGATGGAGGAGAAAACATATAAAACATATAAGGTATTTACACACTGAGTCAGACGAGTCTAACATATTGATGACTATTCTCGGCTGTACGAACAACAGTCCATCTTTTTTCCAATAGTCATTTTCCTCTTTTAAGACATGGTCTTCACATTGACACCACACGGCTGTTTGTGCCCTATACCAGAGCGCTCTTTTAGTTTCGGTGACCGGAATTCTGATACCGGGTATAAAATTTTGTGTGCACCGTAAAAGACTATTTAAGTTTTTGGCGGGGAAAATCAGCTGATGTGTGAGTAAAATCAGTAAAATATAAATCATTACACACTCGTTCTGGATAAACACAGCGCTAAAATTCTTTTGTGTACCATAACTTTGTTCTGTGTTCTATTTTTGATTGCATTTTTATTTCTTTGAAATTAGTTTTGACGGAGTTACAGACTTTTGAAAACAGCGTCATCATTTAAGGAAATTCATAAAATAAGTAATCTTTTTATTAATTTAATATCTAAAAATCGGCCCATTCGTTTGAGTTTATAATTATAAAGACTTCTCGAAGGGAAGCTAAAGATTATTTCCACATACTTTTTTTTTTTGGTTTCATATCTTGAGAATGTGTGGTAGTCAGTTTTGTGAGTGTGGCATTACAAGAACAAGCATATTGTCACCAGATTTTATAGCATTTAAATCCCTGTAAACGCATTCCTGATACTCACAAATCTTAAATAAGGTAGTAAAAAAATAACTTTTTGTAAACATTATCTGTTTTTGCATTTTCATTCATTTATAATGATATTTAGCTACGTATATAAGCGTCAGAAAACATGTAAAGCTATAGATAGATTACTTCCACATAATTTGATCTATCTTTCAAGTCTTGTTAATCTTCTATTTATAATATGAATTTTTTTTTTAATTGTGTGTGAGATAAGGACTGTTCCATTGGTGTTCTTTGGTAGACAATCCTGTGCACACGACGGCTGCCAAAGAATTCTAAGTAACTGTTTGTATATCTTCTTTCTTTCATTCAAAGTTACAATGCAGGTAGTAAATTTAGAGAAACCAAATTCTAAATCTAATACCATCCTTTTATCAATGGCTAGAGTCAGAGATACATATGATAATTTAGAAATATTTATGAATGGCATGAAAGCTCAGATAGAGTCACTAAAATATTTAGAGTGGGATGGTAAACAAGTTGTTGTTTTCTTATTCGGGGATTATTTCCTTGTTTTGCTGGAGACACCACAGACATGGGTATATTCCTTGAGCTCCAGACAAACCAAACATTTTCATCAAAGACATCCAGATTGCATACAACTTGCGAACCAAGAAGTTTGGCCATGTTGATAAGAGATTACAATAGATATATGAAATATGGGAAAGGGAATAAAAGGCAAGTGGCACATTATCATAATTGTTTACACAAACCAATGTTAGAGATTGAAATTGAAAATGTAGCTCCTCCTTACCTTCATATTTTATTAGGCATTGTTTTGAAACACCACAGACTTCTAGCACAGGTAGCTGATACAATAGACGCAAAGATATTTGAGAATTCGCAAGAGATACATGCAAACATTAGTACTTTTAAGAACTTGAAGAGATTTAGTAGGAACTGGAAATAGGCAGAAGAATTAGGAGCTAAAATTGAATTTTTCAGGTAGATATTGAACTTTGTGAGGATAAGGAGGAGACAGATAATTTTAAAGTTAGACTTGAAAATGCACAAGATGCGCTGGCCAAACTTCAGTTTCAAGATCTATGTACTAGGTCTGGTCCAGTTTGCTCACACTTGGACAAGGTACTAGCCAAACACAAAATCATACAACAGGCTTATAATAGCAGAGCATTTATAGGGAATCACTGCCACAGATATCTCACACAAAAAGTTTATAAAGATCTTACAAGAGCAATCATTACACAAACACTGAAAATTACAGACAAACAAGATATAACTAACATAGCTTTTATTGCCCAAGAACAATTCAACTCACTGAAAGAAGCATTTGAGAAAGTACACAACAAAATATCACACAGTAAACCAATTAGTAAAGAATCAATAACAGCATCGATAGAGACTTATATGTCTTTGTTCAGAAAGCTATTCCCCAGTAAGACAATTCATAAACAGCACATATTAGAAAAACATTGCGCAGACTGGATCAGAACTCATGATGTATGATTGAGATAATTGTTAGCTCTCATGTTTTGGGGACAATTGGGTGTGTTATTTTAAGGTTATAAATGTGGACATGCAATTTAAACTTTCAATAATTAATGTTTGACGCATGAAACCAAAACAAAACTTTGATATCCATTTTCTGCAGGTTTTCTACTTTTGATTTCTGTAATTTGTTATGCATGTTGATTGTGACCGTTTTAGTGTAAATTGAATTAGAAACAAACCATAACAAAATGTAAAAAAAAAAAACGTAAATTTTACACTATTTCAGACTATTATATCTTCTGTTCTAATTGTGATAAAGTGTTTGTTCTTGTTCTAAAATTTACTCTAACATTTCTAGTCTAGCTTTACGGAAAATTAAAGCCGGTATTTATAATAATAAAGTAGCATAAAAGCAATTCAAACGTGTTTTGGGGACAATTGGGTGTGTTATTTTAAGGTAATAAATGTGGACTTGCAATTTAAACTTTCAATAATTAATGTTTGACGCATGAAACCAAAACAAAACTTTGATATCCATTTTCTGCAGTTTTTCTACTTTTGATTTCTGTAATTTGTTATGCATGTTGATTGTGACCGTTTTAGTGTAAATTGAATTAGAAACAAACCATAACAAAATGTAAAAAAAAAACCCTAAATTTTACACTATTTCAGACTATTATATCTTCTGTTCTAATTGTGATAAAATGTTTGTTCTTGTTCTAAAATTTACTCTAACATTTCTAGTCTAGCTTTACGCAAAATTAAAGCCGGTATTTATAATAATAAAGTAGCATAAAAGCAATTCAAACATGTTTTGGGGACAATTGGGTGTGTTATTTTAAGGTAATAAATGTGGACTTGCAATTTAAACTTTCAATAATTAATGTTTGACGCATGAAACCAAAACAAATCTTTGATATCCATTTTCTGCAGGTTTTCTACTTTTGATTTCTGTAATTTGTTATGCATGTTGATTGTGACCGATTTAGTGAAAATTGTATATAAACAAAACATAACAAAATATAAAAAAAACTTAAATTTTACACTATTTCAGACTATTATATCTTCTGTTCTAATTGTGATAAAATGTTTGTTCTTGTTCTAAAATTTACTCTAACATTTCTAGTCTAGCTTTACGCAAAATTAAAGCCGGTATTTATAATAATAAAGTAGCCTAAAAGCATTAATTAAGCCCTATCAAAAGTAAACATCGCCACATGTTTTTCCCATTAGGAAGCTGACCACGTGACCTCTGTCAAGTGGGCTATAAATAGCGCGGTCGGGGAAAAAGGGGAAATAACTAAAAGATCGCTGGCAAACAGCCGTGACCAATAATCTTTATCTGCGAGAGGGCGGCATATGTTAGTTCTTTCATATTGCATAGTTTGAAAGTTTTATTTTCAGATGCCACCTGTCCTTTAACTTTTGCCCAAACGAGTTCAATTGGGTTTAAATGTGAATGATAAGGTGGCAGTCTCAAACACATATGACCATGCTGTTGAATCAACTTGTCTATATGGAATATCTTGGTCTTTTGTGATTTCTTAACAAGGGACAGTAATTTAGGTTTCAGAAACCCCTCGTTAAATGGAATGTCTTCTTTTCTGAGCCAAATATTTATAGCATCTTTTGTACTCGAAGATGTCGGGATTTTGTCTTCTTCTGCCACAGCGTTGTGGTATGATGCGTTGTCCATTATCAGACAGGATGGTCTGTCTAGGGACGTAAGAAGAGTATTTTCAATCCACTCTCTAAATATGTTACCATTCATCTCGGTATGATAGTCCCGGTTGTCCGTATAATTGGAAGTGAAAATAAGTTCAGCATTTTTCACTAGCCCATTATGTCTGCTGCCTGCATGTGCCATTATCAGACGTTGTCCTTTTCCACTGGGTACACATCTTTTAATCGTTCCATCTGATAACTGCCATTCCTTTTCACTTGTGTGGTGAGCATTGATCCAAGTTTCATCCACATACGCATTTCCCATTGTATTACAGACCTAGAATACCGCAAGATACGCCTATGCACTGAACACACCGGAAGGATCAATGTAATGTTCAAAACAGTGCGGTAGTGAGCTAAAACACGGGGAAAATCGCGTGAAATACGTTCAAGATGTTAAATCGAAATAGCTCACAAATATGAAGGGGTAAGCCCTCTCAATACACGGTTGGACTAGGAGGGGGTCGATTTTGTATACTTTAAGTAAAGAAAATTTAAAACCATAAGTTTGTTAACGAGGAAAAAAATGTCCCCCTCAGGACCATGACCATGCTAAGGGGTTTGAAAAAAAAGTCAAACTGTTGCCTATTGAGAGAAAAAGGTGGCCGGGGGGGGAGGGGGGGGGCGACACACAAAAAAGCCTTGAGGCCCTTCTTGACAATCCGGTCCTGCTTTGTCACCTTGTTTGTAGCTGTGGCTGACGAAGTGTGAAACCCGAAACGTCCCGTGCTTCCTGTGTACCGTTAATTTGTAAAACTTATTCCATATCATTTTATTTTTTAATTGTAATTTTTATTTCCTTACCAGTTTTACAGCAGTTTCCTCATTTATTGACATATACTTTCTCTGTGGAAACGTAGGAAGTTCTGTTTATCAAACAGTCATGGCACGTGTAAATGTTTGTAGCCAAACCTCCCACTTGATCTTTCCGCTGGCGTCAAGTATAAGATAATCAATACAAATGATATAACTGGGTTCTGTTTCACAAGGCAGATCGAAGATAGCAAATGCTTAACTTGTCATTCTTAATGTGGAAGCGACAAGACATATCGATATAGCCATCACCAAATCCGCTGTCGCTCCCTGTAAAGCATGGAGCTACCACTGGCCGTAGCAACCACGAGCTTTCGTTTGTCTGTCAGCCACTTTCTTTCTCTCTCCAGGTTTATCTATTGTCCCTCAGTCATGTCAGTAGTCTCTTCCTTACCCCTCTGCTCCACGTTGAGCATAAACCTTAAAAAACTCACTACAAGCCCCTCTGCTGTCTATTCAAGATCTTTCCATGTCTCCTATACCCCTTTTATGTGTGTCTCTAGCAGGGCTGGTGCTACCATTAGGCCAACTAGGCGGCCGCCCAGGGCGCAGACCTCAGAGGGGCGCAGAGTGTAGAGCGTCAGTGTGTTAAGAGAGTGAGAAGTGTGAGAAACCAGAATAAGTACTTAGCCTTGCCTAGAGCGCAAAATAGTCTGGCACCGGCCCTGGTCTCTAGTTCCATCCTTAGTTTCCATCTATTTCTCTTATCCTGTGGGATAAAGACGGCCTTGTAAAGTTATCAGCTGATTTTCTCATTGTATGTCCTATCTAACGCTGGAGCGCCCAATTGACAGAGTGTTTAGAGCATTAGTCTCTAGCAGCAAAGGTGCCAGGTTCGATTCACGGTATCGTCACGATCCAGTCTACCTGACTTTTCTCGTGAGTCAGGGAAGGAAAGGGCTGCGTGGAAGGGAACTAGTCGCCCCCACCACTAAATGCTGGATTTAATATAGTGAAGGTGTAACACTTCACTCCTCTACAGCAGTAACTGTTATGGGAATACCTTTAATCTATCGCTGGTGTATTTTTCCAACGTCTTTTTTCACTGGTTTTTGCTTTTTGTTTGGTTATTTCCATTAGTTCCACATTAATGATCTTGTCGTACTCTTTCAAATCCTGTATTACGCACAAGCATCAGCTTATGAACTTCTGTCACCTCTTACCTGTCTTTTTTTCCCCTCAGTATTTTAGAGCAGGGTTTCTTAATATTTTGTGTGTGCCATGGAACCCTTTGGCTGTCCTATAAAAGATGTGGACCACTTTGATTGTCCTAAGAAGGCTATGGACCACTTTGACTGTCCTTTCAAGGTGTGACAGGGTAAGGAAATGATAGACACACATAAACAAATATAGATTAGAACACATAACTAAAATGATAAGTATGTATAAGATAACCTAGGTAAGGTGTAACTAATACACAATGAAACGCGAACGTTGACGAAACGCGAACGTTTCATAAACGTTTCATACAGTGAAACGAAACGCGAACGTTTCGAGAATGAAACGCAAACGTTTGATGAAAAATTAAACGAAACGCAAACGTTTCATACAGTGGGAAAGATATAACAAGAACGAAACACAAACGTTTACGAAACGTAACGCCAACGTTCAGCTATAGAAACATAAACGAATCGCAAACGTTCAACTACGAACCAAATACGATTTTTGTTTTTCTGATCTATGTTTTCTGCTATAAAAGACAAAGGTTTCAGTATTAAAAAAAAACATTATAGTGAGCCGCGCTAGCGTAGTGGTTACCACACCGCGCTGGCGACCGGGTGACCCAGGATCAAACCCAGGCGAGGACATTTGAAGATTTTTCGTCGACCGGGATTTGGACTGGATTAACTCGAGCCCTGGCGAGTACATTTGAAAGAGTGTTGTCGACCAGGGACTGGCGGCTCCTGAGCCGACCCAGCTCTAATGGGTACCTCCGAAATCGGCGAGTATCTTCCTGAATGGCGAGGGATACCTGTCTCTGTACAAGAAAAAAGGGATACTCACGTAAAATCAGTCTCAGGTTAGATTTAATAACCGTACGAAAAAAAAAAACCATTCTGATGTAGTGCTCACAAGATGCAGGTCAACACCTAGGCATTCTTGCGGTAGCAAGCCTATAGATATCTGGTATAACAAATAGGTGATTGTGCAGAACAGTTTTTTTTTCTATTTTAAAACAAAAACTACAAACTCGACAACTAGTGACTCCAGACGGAGTATCAGGGCATCAGGTTAGTTGAAATGCACTAACGTACTTTGTTAACATTTTTGTGAAATCGTGGCGAATGTCCGATGATGTGCAGATCGCTTTTAAGTTTTAGAGAAGCCCTAGCGTGAATATAGAGCAGAAACATTTATAGCTACAGAATTGTGAAAGAAGTGATCTTAATTTTTATAAGAACTCACTGAGCGTATTGCTTCGTTATAAGGCATTTTTATTCGTGTTGTGAATATCTGTTATGAATAACACTGGCGCCTAGAGAATCTGAAGTTTCAGTAGATGGTCATGCCATCATACAAGAAGTATTAAATAATGCTGAAAAAGCTGGAATTATAGAAACACAGCCAAACCAAGAAGAAATGTTAGATGAGGTCGCCTTTGAATTTAACGATAATTACGAAGGTGAAAATTATCGAGACGAGTACATTGTAGTTCATTTTGATCATAGTGAAGAAAGAGAAGAACAACCAGTTGAGGTCCCACATTGGGAAGTGTTAAGAGCTATTATCTTTGAGCATATCAATGACACTGATGAAGAGTTCGAACATTTATTAGACATTTTAGGTTTTCAAGAGGGAAATTAAACTAGTAGAGTGTTTGAATCTCTCGATATTCTACATATACTGATCCTTATTGAACTGTTGTGAACTATTTTATTGAAGTTTGAATTCTCAAAGTTGAACAGTCATAAAATGTTAACACAATCTGAAGACCTCGTTCCTAGATTCTGTGAAGTTCATGAGTTGAGATTTCTGAATTGATATAGTGTTATCTAAGAGCGTATAACCAAAAAGAAAGTTGAAGATTGAAACTGAAGCCACTACTCACGTTATATCCAGCACAGATTGTACTAATCTTGTGGGTAAAGTAATTCCTGACAGTAAACCTGGGTTGAACACAAACAAGGAACCTTCCATCTCTGGCGATTAGCTAGCGTTACCTTGAACCAAAACGGAGCTGAAGGAAGACTGAACTTTCTGAAGGGACATTTTATGTGGAGACATGATATATAACATGGACTCCTTCAGTATCTCAGAAGAAGAACTTATATAAATATTGACATTAAAATAATCTCATACATTACAAACACCACCCTGCCACAAAGGCTATGCACCCCTTTGATTGTCCTATGAAGGATGTGGACCCCTTTGATTGTCCTATGAAGGCCATTGACTCCTTCTTGGAAGAAAAAATTGTACATCAAAGCATGATAAATTAAAAAACAAAAACTTAACATTTTAAATTTTAGGTTTATATACACGGACCCCCTTAGAATACATTCATCGACTTTCAAGGGGTCCGCGGACCATATATTAAGAAACTCCGTTTTAAAGCTAAATAATAGAGCTGTCTTGACATATGAGTTCAAGATTTTTCAATTTTTGTTGTGTTGGGCTATATTTCTTTATTTCTCCCCATATATACATGCAATGAAAGCTCCCCTTACCTTTTGTATATCTTATTTTTAGTATCACTGTTCCTTCCTCCAACTTTGTCTTTATTGCTGCAAAGATATGCTTGTCCACATCCAGTATGGAAATTTTTCCATGCTTAAACTGGCTATCATGTGACGCAATAAACACTTTGATCTCCGTTCACAACGTATAAATCATTATTTGACGCAAGTATTCTCATAATGTGTGTTTTTCTGTGAATATTTTCACACACAGTTGCTGCGACTTCTCATATAACAGTACCCAGACAGCACATCTTCTAAACAGGAGATAGAAGAAATTGCATATTTTGAACGCAGCCACGTAGCTCCTTTAAATTAGTATTTTTGGGTTCCTTAGGGTTTGCTGACAAATAATATGTAAAACGTTACGCAAATAGTCCAGGAATTAATAAATTATACCCAAAATAAAATATTGGGGGTGCCTGACAGCATAAAATCATTTCTGCTCATAAAATTTTTTTTTATAACGTGTTTGAAAAAAACCTTACGTTACATAAATAGCCTACCATGTAAACTCCAAATTGATTGGAGCGCAACAAATGAAAGCCTAACCACGATTGGTCGGGCTATAAATACTATCTTGGTTGTTGGGGGAGACGGGAAAAGATAACATTTTTTTCAAACACTTGTCGAAACGTGGCTCATTGGCCAGTCTCGCTGATATACACACTTGGGAGCGTTAGTTCGAGACCACTAATTCAAATAAGCTTGATAAAGCGACAGTACGTTGAAGCTAGCTCACATTTTTGCTAAAATAAAAGCCTGGAACATAGGCAGAACGGAATTTGTGCCAGTTTGTGCCAGAATTCATTGCTAATCAACGTATCTGTGTTTATTTCCATGAAATTGTGGGACAGTGGTCTTGATGGTAGTGAGCAGCATCTGGTCAGAGATTTGCTGAATCCAGAGTCGGACAGCATACTCCTTGGTCTTTTTAGCTATCAGTGAGGTGTCTCCTGAGCCCAGAGGAGAATTCGAGCAGAGGAGTCCTTTCCTGCCGCCATCACGCCAGATAAGCGAATTGGCCAGCTGAGCTCAACATTATGTCCCCTCATCTTGAACTGATTTTTTAAAAATTAACATTCAGAGGGGAATTTACTTGTCTTAAAATCAGGAACTGTGAACATCTCCAATAATAGTCCCTAAAGACAAACTATTGAAGTCATGATGACCAATACCAACAGAGCTTGAACAAAACAAAACCAGTATTACCTCATTTTACTACTACACAACTGACACACATAGAACATTTGTACTAATATATGTCACTACAATATTCATATTAAATACATTCTGTACATAACTTGTAATTTAAATTGATTGTGATTCCTGGTTCCCTTGTAGTTGAATCAGGACACATATTCATTCATGCTAGTAATGAATACATATTGTTATTTGAACCGTTACGAGTGACTTCTTTAAGCTATTCTCATAGAGTGTTATATGTATGTGAGTGTCACAGTGTTGTTAAGAGTAGTGGATTAAATTAAATTGTTTATCTGTCTGTTGTTGTGACTTACACTTCACCATACACATACCCTAGACACAAAACGTAGTCACCACACTATTCCAGAATAATTCTGACTGAGATATATAGATATGTGGCAGCAAGTAAGGTTATATATATAATATTCTACTCTTATTAGATATATATATATATACCTTCACAGCTGATCTCAGTCAGTACACTAAGTCCCTTATAAATATCTATAACATCCCACTTCACCACATATATTGGGGGCTCGTCCGGGATTTTGAATCTTTAACTATTAAAAATATTGGGGGGTAATTCACTTCAGGGAATATAAGAATTAAAAGGTATCCTTGGGTGGAATTAAATAAGGTTGAGCTCACGGTGCCTGTTTTGTCCATTAGAGATTGAATTGTTGGTTAGACATTGTAGAAATTTATCTGATAGACAATGGCGGACCTGGCCAAATTTCGATCTGCTGCGGTTCAGACTGCAAAAGAGTTAGGATTAGATGGGCAAGTTATGGTTGCCTATGTCACAACGGAATGTGACAAATTTATTGAACGCGAAGAAAGAAGATTAGAAAAAGAGGCCGAAAGAAAGTTGGAGGCTGAGACTAAGAGGTTGCAGATTGAGGCTGACAAAGAGGCTAAAGCATTGGAAGCCGAGGAAAGAAGACAAGCTGCAGAAAGGGAAGAGAAGAAATTAGCTGCAGAAAGAGAAGAGAAGAAATTAGCTGCAGAAAGGGAAGAGAAGAGATTAGCTGCAGAAAGGGAAGCAGAAAAGGAGGAGAAGAGATTACAAAGGGAACATGAGTTACGACTAAGGGAGTTTGAGTTTCAAGGCCATGCTCCTGAAAATGGTGCCAGTCCCTTTGCCTCTGATGCTACGGTTACTCAAGGAGCCTCAATCTCAGCTATGAACTTTCATTTAGATCATTTTGTTGAGAAAGACGATGATATTGAGAGCTATATAAATAGGTACGAACTATTAGCTACCACGTATGGGTTAGAGAGAGAAAGGTGGAGCTTAAAGTTATCTCAGGGACTTCGTGGGGCAGCTTATGAAGTTTTTGCAAAAATGAGCAGAGGTGATCAGGAAAATTATGACATGCTAAAGCAGGCTCTTTTGTTAAGGTATGAAAAGAATGCAGAGTTTTACAGGAAAAAATTTAGGAATGCTAAACTACTGTCAGGTGAAACCTATCACCAGTTCTCTGCACGCATAGAGACATACTTGGAGAAATGGACTTCTCTGGGGAAAACCCAAGATCTTAAGGAAATGGTCCTTATAGAGCAACTAAGAGAGTCCATGGCTCCAGACCTGAGAAAGTTTCTCATGGAACAAGGTGCAGAGAGGCTGGGTGAGTTGCTAAATGTTGCTGAAAGGTATCAAGCAGCTCAAGCAGAGGTAACAGGTAATAAAAAGAAACAGGTGGACAACTTTAGGGCACCACAGAACTTTAATAAATTTGATCCTAAGGATCAAAATAAAGGTAAGCACCAATTTGATAGGCCACGGTATGACAATAAAAATAAATTCCCACAATTCGATGAAAGGAAATATGATGAAAGAAAATCTTTCAACCAAGGAAAAAGGTGGTGTAAGAATTGTCAGATGGACAATCATGACACTGACCGTTGCAGAAGGAAACCTGTGTATATGGCAACCCTTCAGGTCAGGTCGACCTCAAGACAGGAGGCGGATATTATGTTGGATACCACTCCAGAAGAGATGAGGAAGGCACAGGCTGGGGATAAAACACTCAAGCCTTGTTTCAGAAAATTGTCAACTTGTCATACAACTCCAGGCAAGGGAGATTTTTACATGAAAAACAAGTTGATGTATAGGAAGACTGGAGCTAGATCCAATGGTCACGGACAGCTGGTTCTTCCAAAAAGATATAGGACAGAATTAATAAGGAGCCTACATGTGAAACCAGATGGGGACCATGAGAAGATAGGTACCATCATTCAAAAGGTGGCTCACAATTATTATTGGCCCAAAGCAAGATGGGACATTGAGAAGTTTGTAGAAAGGTGTAGCATAGCACATGAGGGAACACCCACAAGTGGGAACATGGATCAGGACCTGGACACGCCATGGGGCAAAATCAGGCCTGACAATAAAAGGAAAAATAAATTTGATAAAGTGGACCAAATGGAATGGGAAGCCCCTTTTCACGGACAAGCTTCACTTAACTGTTTTACAATGGCCACTATGCGGAGAGTGCAAAAGGATGTCTTACCCCAGGATAAGCCGACAATCCCTCAATCGGACTTAAAAAAACTGGAGGAAGAAGATGTAGAGAGGAAATCTCTCATAAAGAATTTTAAGTGGGGAGAAAGCCCCAAAAGAAAAATTGGTAGCGGTCGTTTTGTGAATGATAATTCTGGGAGGAAAAAATCATCACTATAAAGCTTCAAGTGGAAGAGACCATACCGGTGCATGGACAAATAGGTCCACACAATAAAAGGTCCACTTGAAGCTATGTTAAGAACGTGGACTGATGAAAAGGCAGAGGAAAACATTACATCTTCATACCAGTATGTGAATGAGCTGACCACTCGGTTAAAAACTGGCTGGAAACTTGCCAATGAAAATTTGAAACAAGCCAGGAAGAAACATGCTGCCTATTATAACAGGAAGGCGAAAGACAGAAATTTGGCTGTGGGAGAGAAAGTACTGCTTCTTTTGCCCTGGGAGTCAGAATAAGTTACAAATTGGATGGCAGGGTCCATATACAGTTCTAGAGAAGGTGTCTAGAACAAATTATAAGATAGATAAGAAGGGGAAAGAAAAAATCTATCATGTGAATCTCCTGAAGAAATATTTGGAAAGAGAAGATCAGGAAGAGACACACTTGTTGACCTTGTCCATCGCCATGGAGATGAAAAAGGAACCACTTTCATCATTTGAATATCCATTACACCCCTGTGAGACAGCAGCACAGGTGAAAATCAGTACACATTTAACGAAAACTCAGAAAGAGAGAGTGCAACAGGTTCTAAATAATCATGCAGAGGTGTTAACAGACCGACCAGGGCATACAAACCTATTGGAATATGATATGAAACTCATAGACTCCACACCTGTCTGTATGAAACCATATTCGATTCCGTTTGCTAAGGAAAAAGCTTTGAAGGAAGAGATAGACTATCTGTTGAAGGAAGGAATTATTTCGCACAGTGAGTCTTCGTATAGTTCCGGTGTTGTACTCTTAAGGAAGCCCTCTGGAGAACATAGACTCTGTATAGATTACCGGAGACTGAATGCTATTACAGAAGGACAGGTGGATCCATTGCCGGATACAAATCAGCTGTTTGCCAGACTAAATAAAGCTAAATATTTCTCAAAAGTGGATCTGAGTAAAGGATACTATCAGATTCCAGTAAAGCCTGAGGTTAGACCATACCTAGCTTTTAGTACCTCAGAAGGACACTATGAGTTTAATAGATTGCCATTTGGATTGAAGAATGCGCCTAGTGTCTTCTCTAGAATGATGAGAAAATTATTGGATCCTCTGAATAATCCCTGTATAACAAATTTTATGGATGATATCCTTATAGCAACAGAAACATTTGAGGAACACATTGACTCTCTGAACATGCTGTTTGATCGACTTAGGGAGGCAAATTTAACAGCCCGTCCAACCAAATGTTGCGTTGGATGTAAAGAATTGGAATTTTTGGGACACACAGTTTATCAGGGAAACATGACCCCTGACCCAAAGAATTTAGAGAAACTACAAAAAGCCCCGAGACCACAAACCAAGAAGGACGTGAGATCCTTTGTCTCATTATGTGGTTTCTACCAGAAGTATATCAAAAACTTTAATTCCATATGTGCACCTTTAACGGAATTGACACGTAAAGGACTTCCAGATCGCATTACATGGACACCACAATGTGAAATGACTTACCAAGAATTGAAGGAAAAGCTCACAAGTAAACCCATTTTGAAATTACCTGACTTAAGTCAAGAATTCATAGTAAGGACGGATGCAAGTAATATTGGGCTAGGTGCAACTTTACTACAGAAATCAGATGCATTGGATGGGGAATTAAGCCCAGTGGCATATGCTAGCAGAAAGTTGAATAAAGCTGAAATCAACTACTCAACTAGCGAAAAAGAATGTCTTGCAGTAATATGGGCAATAAAGAAATTCAATATTTATCTATATGGGAAGGCATTTAAGTTGCAAACTGACCACAAACCTTTATCGTTTTTAGCACAGGCTAAGCATGAGAACTCTAGGTTACTCCGATGGTCTTTGCTTCTGGCTCCATATAATTTTAGCATTGAATATATATCTGGAAAAAACAAATCTGGGAGCGGATTTTTTTAAGCCGCCATCCGTGTGATGAGAATCACCGTAAACCCCAGAAATAATAATAAATTTCTCTATGTGTATATAGAATAAAGGACTGACATATAATGTCTGTTTTAAGAGGGGAAGTGTCATGAAATATTCTAATCCACATATATAAATTATTAGGTAAATATGAAGCCTAACAAATAAAATTAATAAAGAGAAGAGCAATGGGAAAATGACAGTGCTGTCACAAAGAATGTACTCGAAATCCCCCTTGTTTTCTGCTTCGTCTGCAAATTGTAACGCTTTCACGTTGATAGTAAAGCTTACTGTATTATTACCCGCCTTCTTCAATGAAACGTGTGCTGTATTTCTTGGAAAAGCATTGAGACGTACTGCGTAATGACCTAAATTAACCCTAACATTAATTATACTGCGTTACCAAAACGAACGAACAGATGGACTAAAGGGATAAAAAGAGAAGGGAGAGGCAGAAAGCCGAACACTAAACCCGCTTCGCGCGATACACAATTACTACCATCACGCGTGTAAGTCTACATGCACTAATTTTTTTTCAGACGGACAGTGATAAAATACACTACCCTTTCCCAGAGTTAGGTTTATAAATCATAACAGACTCTTATTAGAAAAGACAACATTATATGGGTTTACGTTTGAACACATAACAGTACCCAGACAGCACATCTTCTAAACAGGAGATAGAAGAAATTGCATATTTTGAACGCAGCCACGTAGCTCCTTTAAATTAGTATTTTTGGGTTCCTTAGGGTTTGCTGACAAATAATATGTAAAACGTTACGCAAATAGTCCAGGAATTAATAAATTATACCCAAAATAAAATATTGGGGGTGCCTGACAGCATAAAATCCTTTCTGCTCATAAAATTTTTTTTTATAACGTGTTTGAAAAAACCTTACGTTACATAAATAGCCTACCATGTAAACTCCAAATTGATTGGAGCGCAACAAATGAAAGCCTAACCACGATTGGTCGGGCTATAAATACTATCTTGGTTGTTGGGGGAGACGGGAAAAGATAACATTTTTTTCAAACACTTGTCGAAACGTGGCTCATTGGCCAGTCTCGCTGATATACACACTTGGGAGCGTTAGTTCGAGACCACTAATTCAAATAAGCTTGATAAAGCGACAGTACGTTGAAGCTAGCTCACATTTTTGCTAAAATAAAAGCCTGGAACATAGGCAGAACGGAATTTGTGCCAGTTTGTGCCAGAATTCATTGCTAATCAACGTATCTGTGTTTATTTCCAGGAAATTGTGGGACAGTGGTCTTGATGGTAGTGAGCAGCATCTGGTCAGAGATTTGCTGAATCCAGAGTCGGACAGCATACTCCTTGGTCTTTTTAGCTATCAGTGAGGTGTCTCCTGAGCCCAGAGGAGAATTCGAGCAGAGGAGTCCTTTCCTGCCGCCATCACGCCAGATAAGCGAATTGGCCAGCTGAGCTCAACATTATGTCCCCTCATCTTGAAATAACTTTTTAAAAATTAACATTCAGAGGGGAATTTACTTGTCTTAAAATCAGGAACTGTGAACATCTCCAATAATAGTCCCTAAAGACAAACTATTGAAGTCATGATGACCAATACCAACAGAGCTTGAACAAAACAAAACCAGTATTACCTCATTTTACTACTACACAACTGACACACATAGAACATTTGTACTAATATATGTCACTACAATATTCATATTAAATACATTCTGTACATAACTTGTAATTTAAATTGATTGTGATTCCTGGTTCCCTTGTAGTTGAATCAGGACACATATTCATTCATGCCAGTAATGAATACATATTGTTATTTGAAACCGTTTACGAGTGACTTCTTTAAGCTATTCTCATAGAGTGTTATATGTATGTGAGTGTCACAGTGTTGTTAAGAGTAGTGGATTAAATTAAATTGTTTATCTGTCTGTTGTTGTGACTTACACTTCACCATACACATACCCTAGACACAAAACGTAGTCACCACACTATTCCAGAATAATTCTGACTGAGATATATAGATATGTGGCAGCAAGTAAGGTTATATATATAATATTCTACTCTTATTAGATATATATATATACCTTCACAGCTGATCTCAGTCAGTACACTAAGTCCCTTATAAATATCTATAACATCCCACTTCACCACACCCCCCCCCCTCTACATCGTGCCGTTTGGTTTGGTTTGGTTTTAAGGACCATCTTCATTGCACACGGACAACTCCATGAGTGCTCCGATATCACAAGGAGAATCTCAGCACAGTGCACGAACTCCGTAGCACCGACGATGATCCCAATGTGTCTATATAGGAATAACACATTCTTTAAATATTTGTGTGGTAGGTGGGTTTCCAAATTTTTAAATTTGGCCGGGGCAGCGGCCGTATGGCCTATTTTTTACAATTTCTAATAGCCGAGGAATTTTTAACGTGCGCGCCTTGCACATGGGAGCTCCTATTTTTTTTTTTGCCCTTATCCGAGAAGACAAGGCATCCGATCTCATTATCAAGGAGATGGGGAGGGGGAGGGGAGGGAGTATGACATAATTAGGAACCACTGGTTCTGGAAAAAAATTGTCCATCAGTTATATTCCCTGTGCTAGTACCTTTAGAATTAGAGGGGGGCGCCATACCTCTGAGCCAATCCGACCATGCCGACCTGTATTGTACTCTTACGTGACGCAGGTTCAAGCTGTTGAGTTAAATCACGCTGTAATTTCTGCTAAAGTTCACGGTAGCATTTTACAAATACATAATAGACTTTACTTTTTAAAATTTGATGATATGTATTTGCTGTTTTAATTAATGTTGTGGTAGTTTTGAAAAAAAAAAACCCAAAAAACACAGAATAGACGTGGATTAATCGAAAAACGCATTTTTTAAAACAGACATAAATGAAAACATAAAAATAGTTCGTCTTTTAAACTCCGAAAGAATCCAGTTTCAATTGTTCTCTCTAAAATTCTAATAAATTTTTAAAAATACGTTTCGGCGCTCCCATCAAAGATGGCTCCTGTGCGGCTGCAGCCCTCACACCACCCTAGAGCCCGCCCTGCATCTGGTTACGGTTATGGGAAGGAAAAGCCAGACCATCGGTACAATCTTAAACGGCAAGCTTTTTTGTCAGAGCCCATTCAATTCAACTGTTTTTTTTATGTCGTTATTTTCATATTCCAATTTATTGGCAGTAAAAAAAAAAAACATATGTAAAAGAGACATTCCTTCCTCTCTCATGTTTTCATGATCATATGTATTCATTATTGGGTTAATGAAAAGGCATAAAGTTGTCACAGCGGGTTCCCCTCCATCAGTCACCGATACTATTTTTGTCACAGGTCGACTCGTGTCATGGTGTGTTGGAGATTATTGAATATGATAGAGGTCAATATCGGTGACAATATTAACAAACCCGCCGTAGCCAAGCAATTTATAGCCGTCGTAAATAGTGGAGTTCATTTCGCACTTTGTCCTCTAAAAGTGACGTTGTGGGTAATTTTCAATTACTTTATTAAATGTATGACGATCTCGAATGCATCACAAAAGTTTAGTATGTGTTGAACTTATTGTGTTGATTGGTTGTTTTTTTATTCAGAATTATTTATGGATGGACTTATTGTTGGTGTTAGGTTGTGTAAACTGTCTGGTTTAAGATCTTTCAGAGAGATTTGGGTGTAGAGGTGATGGGGTGAATGTTTTTTTTTTATAGGGGTGTGGTATCTAATAAAGTGTAGGATGTTAGGGGAGGGTGGTGAGGTTTGGTACCCGTTAAAACGGGAGTTGTAAGGCATATTGGTTAATATGTTATTGGTAGGGGCCAGAGTAATTCGTTACATTATCTCGGCTAACGGGGTAGTGTTATTAGTTTTTTTTGTCCTGGTTCGATGGTGTGTTTTGCAAGAGAAATTATATTTGTAGTTTTATAAGGTTGAAGTATATTGTGGGGGGGATTTATTATGTGTTTTGTATAGTTTAGTGAATTATTTTGGGTAGTTTGATGGTTAAGGTAGGTTATTAGTGTGTAGGGGTTTGTGATATGTTAGAGTAAATTATGTTTGAGAGTTTATTTGTGTTTTTCTTTTATTTTCAAACAGGTGTTTAGATAATAATTAGGAAGTTTGGTTGTTCTACGTGGGGGAATTCGGGCAAGTATTTTGTTTGGGATGTTAGGATATGGGAATTCTGAATGTTGTATTTGTTTGGTTACAAATTTTGTTGTCTCGCACTACTATAAGTTTAGAGTGATGTTTGTTAAGGGAGATTAGTTGGGGTGTTAGTAGGGGATTTTTTTGGGTTAAGGTTTGTTTTAGCATATTTGTCCGGTTTGTCAATTTGTTAATAATATTTGGTTTAAGCCCCTGACTTTCCTGGAAGTAGGTTTTGTAGGTCTTTTTTTAGGTAGCTTTATTGAACCCTTTAAAAATCAAATCTCACAGATAAAAAATAAGAGAATTCAAAACTTAGAATGTTACAAAACCCCCCCCCCCCCCCCTAATCCCAAAGCGGAGAAATAGGATTTTTTCCCCCCAAAACCCAACCAGGACATTGCACCCTAATCCATTGGTGCTCCTATGTGTGTAAGGGTTGTGCACACCTGGTCAATATCGGGCGGCGGGACCGTTCCCCCCCGACCCCGGGGGCTAGCTGTGGGGACCCCCCCTAATTCTTGACCTCAGACGCGCTTGGGCCGCTATGGACCAATAGTAGTGGACTATTATTCGACTACTTGGGACCCAGGTACCGTTACAAAAACAATTCTAGCTTCCCCTCCTCCCCCCCCCCCCCCCCCCCCCCCCCCACCCCCCCCCCCCCCCATGTTGGGGGTAACCATAATGTCTGCCCTCAGGATCTGCTGGCCAGAATCAGCTTATCTTGCGAAACCACAATGGCTTGCAGGAAAAAGACAATCCCCTATACTCGACTCACCTCTCACATCTGTGTAAAACCTGGAGTCACTTGTGCTACTTACTCCTACCTACCTATCTATGGTCCAAGGATCTATGCTGTAATCTCATTTATCTATCTGGATTTCACCTACCTATCTATTTATCGTCATTTATCTATCTTTGGTATCTATGCCTCTATAATACCGTCAAGACTACGGGGTCCATCTGGATCTAACTATCTATCTATGCCTATCGTATCCTTCTACGTCTATCTATATATCTTAATTTCTATACTCTCTATTATCTAACTGTCTAACTATCTATATATCAACTTAGACTGACCGTTCAGAGCGAGTGAGTGCCATTTTTTGTTTTTTTTTTTTTTTTGATAAGTCCTATTTTCATACCAGTACATATAACCTCCTTAATGGTACTTACGCCTCTACAAAATTCCAATAGCCCAAATTATTGCATCTATCTTGTCAATAATCTAGGTGTCAGTGTGTACTGTTTGGCCATTCCATGCCGTTTTACTTTCCTCGGACACCTTTTCTGTTCAGGGATGGAGCATTATAGGCTAATACAATCTGGTTTTGCTACTTGTACTTTACACATTATTACAGGCATAAAATTTAACCCCCCCCAATTCACATTCAATTTTCTATTTAAATGTTACTGATATGTTTCAAGCTTACACATTTCATGGAAAATATAAAACACAGATACGTTTTTGTGTATTGCATGAAAAATGAATGAGAAGAAAGTCTGGCAACGTCAACTGGCACTATTTTTCAATGTGATGTATGGTTATTCAAGAGGCTGTTGGTCTTAGACTTTATTTTTTAAATGTAGTTAGGTTTTTTTTTGGTTTAACTAAAATATCGAGGATGGGCTAGTCAATAAGCTGGTGACGCCACGTTGCACTGAAGTTCTATGTATGGAGCACACAGTTTTCTTTAGAACTTTTGGGCTCGAAGAACACCCACACTGGGTAAGAATGTATAGGCATAAGTGTTATTATCAGAAGTTGCCAATTGTTTTAAGTTTAAGGACAATATGGTGTGGTTTGAATACAAGCGGTTGACAGAAAAAGAGTAAAAAGAGTTCAAATTTTTGTACAATTCGTACCATCCCCATAGACATCCAAGAAATAGGGAGATAGCCAAGACCTCGGGACTGGATCGTTGGCCAATCTTGTGTTTAAGTTTGTTATAATGCAATAGATAATAGGATCGATAAGACACAAGACGAGGAAGTGTACCATCCAGTGGCCCTTACTCATGAATAAGCAATGCCAGTTATTGTTGGGAAGAAAAAGATCTACCCAAAGTAGGGATCAGATGATTAAGAGTCCCCCAAACGTACACAAATGAATAAAGACATCCGTAAAAATACTTTAATCTATCCCTGAGAACATACAATATCCACGCCACCCTTCTGATGTTAGATACCCATTAAAATGTTGATGAATTAAAGCGTGCGCATACTGTTATAAATAGTTCAAAACCTACGATACACATCCCAAAAGAGACACAAGATCTCTGATTGGTTTCAAATGTTTGTAATGATTGAACTTGACATTTATTGTTTATTGCTTAAGTGTGTGAATATTAATAGTTGTTCTCGGTAGGTTTTAATTATATGAGAATTTGATTTCATCATACCTGAGATTGTTTGATGCTCTTGTTGGTGTTAGATGTAGTGTTATCGCATTTTATGTATTTAGAGTTCGGTGAACCTCATCTAAGGTAATTTTTCTTAATTATCAGCGTTTTTTATGATTCGATGTGTATGTGGGGCGATACTAAGATATTCCTGATATGTTATATTAGCTTGTGTTAGTGTTTTGTTACATTTTCTGTTGGTGATCTAGTGTAGTTTCTCGGTCGATTTTTGTGGGGACCTCAGGGGTGTTGTCAGAGAGTTGTCTTGTTAGTAATACGTGCTATTGATTAGAACTTGAATGAGATTTTTTTAAACATAACACAATCGCCCATGAGCCCTCTAATTCTAATAAACTTTCAAAATCTTAAATACATCTAAACGGAGAAATTGATATAACATATATTTTATCTAATTACTAATTAAATTAATACCTTTTCGGCGACATAAATTTTAGTTGGCTAGCTGCAACATCAGTTCCAATCGAACTCACTCTAACATAGTTCGGATTTAATTATCTCCCGCTGGGATTTTGTACCCAAAACAATTTCTAGGGTGAAAGTCCAGTTACTGCAATGCCCTCTCGCAAATTGTTCGTTTCTTAAAGGGCCCACTCATCAAAATGCACATCATTACACGCGCTATTACACTTGTGTTCAGTCAAGGAGCGCATCCCTATTGATGCAACATTCGCCTATATATTACACGTGACCAGCAGTGTAGCACAAGTTTCATTTTATTGCTTTAGCCTTGCGCAATAGCACGGGGCCGGTGAAAAGTGCGGGTATTCTCGAGTTATTGTCATTGTTGACAGGCATCGTGTTCTTTGCATTCGTTCTTCACCCTAGTGAGGGCCGTATAAATTCATTACCCTGCCAACGTGTGTCACACGTGATTGATATTTACCTATTATGGATTATTACATTTGTTGTATTTAGACACTTTTTCACGGACCCAACTTGCCTCGCTCTTAAAACAGACATTATATTGCCAGTGCCTGTTCTACTCATCCGGCTAATATAACAATCCAGCCAATAAAACGTGGAAAGGTTTTGTTCCAAGTGTTTGCGTTTGGAATAGAGTTTTCCTCCCCGTTTGTTAAAACAATCGAGTGACTGGCGCTGACGCTGCACATATGGCGTGCTAGGTGGTAGTTGTCCTGACGTGCCTAGGCCCTAGGCTCCTGGAGATTGCATGCTCCTCATGGTTACTCCGAGCTAAAGCAACGATAATCAGGATACTTTCTTTCCCAGCCGCTTCATGGGTACCCCCCCCCCCCCGCCAATTAGCGTGTCAAGGTAACTCGATCTATAGTATCATAACAGATACTCCCCTCCTTGCCTAAACTTTAAGCTGCTTCGCAACCATTCACTTTTTCCTTCATGAACCATCCTACACAACTCACAACACAACCCAAACACCTCACCAAACATGGCCACATACATAACCCTCCATCATCGCGCACATGTGGGACATTCTCCGTTTACCCCCCCCCCCCCCCCAAGTAATCTATTTATTTTCTTCCTCCTCCCTCAAACAAACTCCGCTTCACAGCAGATTATGTTCTATCTGATGAAAGATTAATAGAGCACCTTGTGAACCGTGTATTGATTCAAATACACAACTCACAAATCTACCCGTGGTCATCGCATGATTTGAGACAGAGTCTTTTCGCCTAGTGTCGGAATCCCCAACTTTAATACTTCGTGAGTCTTTCTCGTGGTTTACGAAACATTGGGGGACTCTAATCTCACTCGTCCCCCCACATGAGGAAACTTTCATGGGGCATTCACTTACCCGCGAGATACTCCTCGCAATTGTTCTCTCACCAAACTAAATATTCTTATATTCATTCATTACCTAGACGAAGGCCACACCCCATAGGGCATTTCTTAATCCAAATGGCCAATCTACATTATTAATAACTTCAATAGTTGTTACTTGTCAGACCCCCCCCCCCCCCCCCCCCCCCCCCCTGACCAGTTACTCTCAAAGCTTAGGTTATTAATCATGGTCTAACCTTCACCTTCCACTAATTGTCCTTATCTGATTGGAATCTCGTTTAGACTATTATCGTATTTTTTTTATTTTCATTTGTCCTTTTTAAGTACTCAGTTCTGTATTTTTCCCTTACCTTTGTTGAGGATATATTTTTTTTTAGCTTTACTTTAGGCTGAGGACTAGATACGTGCTACCTTGAGTTCTTGTCATGCGCGAATAGGCATGTTACTATGAAGTTCTACGCTGATCCTGTGTTGTGAATAAAGGTAGGCGTCTATCCGCAGTTCTCGCACGGAGGTAAGTTCATATCCATGTGTCTCTTGTATGTTTACTGATGACTATCTCGGCGAGAGCTTTGTCGCTCTTGAAGAAATGCACGTTAGTCGGAACGCACGACACTGGAGAATAGAAATCTCATTACTGTCTAAGAATATATAGCTCTATCGTCTGTTGATATTCAAATGTGTAATCTTTTCCTCTCCTTAGTCAAGATGATATCTAAGGAAATGTTCGAATCATCACTTATGCGTGTTCAAAGGTACAGGTTTGACTTGCGCTTGTAGCGCGAAAGACGGTCTGAAATGACAATGTTGTGGAGTATGCTACTATATACAGTACTACCAGAAGAGGTTTGTGTTGCCCTGTCGGGTCTCTGATCGTTATCACTAACTGTCCTAGTAGTGGCCGAATGATAGGTTTAAGTGATGTTGCCTGTGGTCTGGCACTCGTCTACTGTCTTGTTAGAAGCACGTCTTGTCTCGTGTGTTAATAATGTGTTAAGTTGAGTTAACTGATCGTCGGCGTGCATCTGCGCATTGCTGCTCGGCTCATCAGTCAGGGGTGTGTGTTTGTCTGTGTAATTAAATGATGATATTTCACATATGATGGAATTGTTCCACTCGTGTGTGTCTGCTGGTTTCAACAGATGATGTTTCCTTCCAATGCTAGATTTTATACGGTAACCATATGAGACTTCATGTGCAAGTAGTTGTCTTGTACTCTCATACTGATTCGATTTCTCTTTCGCTCTAGCGCGCAAATGTACATCGGTATGTCGATAGCGAGAGTCACTGATGTGCTCTGATGATTTGTTGCGTTCTGTCCTCCTTCTCCATATAATATCTTTCTAGATAGGTGATTTGTTCTAGATTCACAACGACGCCTGTGCTGACTAAGAGATTATGTCTTTTGCCGCTCGTGATGAGTGCTGCCGCTCTCTAGTCGCAGTCATACTATATTTGTATAATACCTTGATTGTCTCTCTGATATCAGCTCGAGAGCACAGAGTTGATGATGAGCTGTAGTCCTCTGATCCATGTTGCCTGGGGGTGATCTCTCGTGTCCAGAATTCACTCGAAGTATTATTGTACTACCGCTACAAGCCTTTGCTAAAGACTTAAGCTGTTAGTAATAGGGCATTATGCAAAGCTATCGACAGATGTGTTTCCACGTATCTTGGCTCTGGGTTTCATATCATATCTTTTCACTTGGCAGATGTTCCCATACATAGGGGTTGCACAAGGCGAGCGTCAACCCCGTGTTGCTTGTGACACGATTCAAAACGTTAAGTGGTGTCGCAAATCTCTCTTGTACCTTATGTGGTCCTATATAGGTGATGCTATCCCTGCCTCTAGACTGTGTAGTTGTTACTAATCGGTCGTTCCACTGTTGTACTGGAGCCTATGTCAGTACAACAAGTTCTCACTGTCGGATTACTGTAAGCAAGAGAGCATGTGGCAAGTGGTGTATACTCGCTCTTCTCTTCTCGCTAATAGTCTAAGAGTGCGTTACTCCATTTGTCATGCCTCACCGCCCTTGACCAACTCTGAGAACGCAATGCGCTGTGTAGCTATTCGGCATCTGTAACCTGTAAGTCACAGCTTTTGTGGGATATAGTCGCATCGTACCATCCCGTTGCGCTCTTCACTTGCACCGAGTATGTGTTGCATCTTTGCTCTAAGACTAAGTCGGACATACCGCTCCACCCGTCTATACGCTCCGACTGATGGATATCTCCTTCTCTGTGCTTTCTGGGGGCTTTAGACTACCTACCTATGAAACACTACTTTGTAATAAATCGATGATTCGCGTCGACGTTGACCCCCGAGCTCGAGATTGATTGCTAGGTCAAAAAAAATGGTGGAGTCTCTTGTCTTCTCATCTCCTATATGTTGCTTTCAAGTACACCTATTTTATTCTGTGTATCCGTATGAGGAGATTTTTCCGTGGTCTTGATCCCTGGTCCTCGGCTTCTCAGAAAAAAAGGCGCACGAGCTAGTGCAGAACATGTGTTATATGTCCCAAAGCTGACTCTGGTCTGCATAGAGTGAATTTTCGGCATAAGAACACTTCCATTGTTGGTACAGTGGACAACAGTTTTTTTTTTTTAAGTGAGAAGCACATAGCCTGTTGTTCGCAGTGCGATCATATTAGGGGCATAGTTTATTCACGACAATAAATTACAAAACATTGGCATTACGAAATTAGTTATTTCGCGCCGGTTGAAACTCCAACGACTGAGTGTGAAACTATGTAAGTTTGCCTCGATTCCTATTGTCTTGTCATTAATGAGACATTGTTCAATTATGGGAAAAAAAAATATGTTCTTTTTTTGCCACTCGTGGTCCATGTCGGGTCGCACAGGGTAAAAGTCCTGAAAAGTGATCTCACCGTTCGTTATATACCGACGTGTGTAGTATCCTAGTTTGTTTCCAGATCTGCAATTCAGGAAACTCCGAATTTGGCTTGCTTGCCCGTGGGTGTACACCGGTTTATGTCTACATAACATTCGTTTTGCATATCGGAATTTTGAATTAAGTCCCAATTGTTTTGCTCTTTGGGCCAATTCCACAAGACTTAGTGGTCGACGCAAACCCCAATCCTCACTCTTGCAATGACTGCTTATGCTACACTGGTCTGCAAAGTACCTAATATTCTGTCAGTCGCAGTGCTCCCATCCCTGATCGTTTGCTTCTACTGATGTGCCAAAGTGCTGACCTAGATAATTGAAGTGTGGAGCCCTGACCTTTTGACCTAATGCATAATATTTTAGGAGGTACCATTTATCTTTGGCTGTCCCAGTACTTCTATGGGATTTCTCCCTAAAGCTCCAGTCTCCATTTAAAACATCGATAGTGGTTTAAACTATAAACATGTCCGGGATATTATAGACAAGTCTCTACTTAAGTATCGTAGCTGCCGATCTATCTACTCATATCTCTCTTAGGAAGTAGACGATAAAATGTCCCTGCAGTCCTTCCCTGTCATTGATGTACAACTTGTCTTAAAACAAGCGCTCCTATTGGTAGCGCGTTTTATACCCTCATCAGCCTGATCTACTATCCTCTGAACATCAACAGTGCCATAATTGGCGTCACAATTTGAAAAAAAAATGTATAAATCTCCACTAGGTTGTGCATGGTAAGGTCCATGAATCGACTGAAATAATATGACAATATACCTCCTCCTAGTCTGAATACTACCTTTAATAGGTTGTGATTCCCATAACACCTTTACCCAAAGACCTTACGCGATAAATAAACATCGTAACCACCTCCTACCACATACCGCCCCCATCACAACAACCAACACACCCGCCACTACCTCCATCACCAGCCTCCCCCACCCCGCCATCCTGTGGGGCCCTGTTTCCCAGACTGTGCCTTTTCCTCATCGTGCGTCTTGGAGTGGTATCAAATAATATCCTCCTACTGTCTTGATTTCTTTAATTAACCTTTAAATCACACACATTTTTTTCTTAAAAACCCCTCTACTATACATCAATACCCAACCTCACCCAACAAACCCACCCTTTTTTTCTCTGGTTTTGAAAAGATTTTCCTTTACTTCATATTTCCGTCCTTGACTTCGAATGTGGAGGAATTATATTTTGTTTTTCTTCATTAGTGGCCTATCAAATTGGTGCTTACCTTTATTTTGATCCTTAGGATCAAATTTATTAAAGTTCTGTGGTGCCCTAAAGTTGTCCACCTGTTTCTTTTTATTACCTGTTACCTCTGCTTGAGCTGCTTGATACCTTTCAGCAACATTTAGCAACTCACCCTCTTAATTGCTCTATAAGGACCATTTCCTTAAGATCTTGGGTTTTCCCCAGAGAAGTCCATTTCTCCAAGTATGTCTCTATTCGTGCAGAAAACTGGTGATAGGTTTCACCTGACAGTAGTTTAGCATTCCTAAATTTTTTCCTATAAAATTCTGCATTCTTTTCATATCTTAACAAAAGAGCCTGCTTTAGCATGTCATAATTTTCCTGATCACCTCTGCTCATTTTTGCAAAAAACTTCATAAGCTGCCCCACGAAGTCCTTGAGATAACTTTAAGCTCCACCTTTCTCTCTCTAACCCATACGTGGTAGCTAATAGTTCATACCTATTTAGGTAGCTCTCTATATCATCGTCTTTCTCAACAAAATGATCTAAATGAAAATTCATAGCTGAGGTTGAGGCTCCCTGGCTAGCAGTGGCATCAGAGGCAAAGGGACTGGCACCATTTTCAGGAGCATGGCCTTGAAACTCAAACTCCCTTAGTCGTAACTCATGTTCCCTTAGTCGTAACTCATGTTCCCTTTGTAATCTCTTATCTTCTGCTTCCCTTTCTGCAGCTAATTTCTTCTCTTCCCTTTCTGCAGTCAATCTTCTTTCTTCTGCTTCCCTTTCTGCAGCTAATTTCTTCTTTCTTCTGCAGCTAATTTCTTCTCTTCTCTTCTCAATCTGCAACCTCTTAGTCTCAGCCTCAGCCTCAAATTGTAACTTCTTAATTTCCCTTTCAGCCTCTAACTTTCTTTCGGCTTCAAACCTTCTTTCTTCGCGTTCAATAAATTTGTCACATTCCGTAGTGACATAGGCAACCATAACTTGCCCATCTAATCCTAACTCTTTTGCAGTCTGAACAGCAGCAGATCGAAATTTGGCCAGGTCCGCCATTGTCTATCAGGTAAGTTTATACAATGTCTAACTAACAATTCAATCTCTAAATATATATCTAATGGACAACACAGGCACCGAGAGCTCAACCTTATTTAATTCCACCCAAGGATACCTTTTAATTCTTATATTCCCTGAAGTGAATTACCCCCAATATTTTTAATAGGTAAAGATTCAAAATCCCAAGAGCGAGACCCCCAATATATGTGGTGAAGTGGGATGTTATAAATATTTATAGGGGACTTAGTGTACTGACTGAGATCAGCTGTGAAGGTATATATATCTAATAAGAGTAGTGTATTATATATAACCTTACTTGCTGCCACATATGTATATCTCAGTCAGAATTATTCTGGAATAGTGTGATGATTACGTTATATGTCTAGGGTATGTGTATGATGAAGTGTAAGTCATAACAACAACAGACAGATAAACAATTTAATTTATTCCACTACACTTGACAACACTGTGACACTCACATACATAAAACACTCTACAAGGATATCTTAAAGGAGTCACTGATAACTTTTCAAATAACAATATGTATTCATTGCTGTCATGAATGTATATGTGTCCTGATTCAAATACAAAGGGAACCAGGAATCACAATCAATTTTAATTACAAGGTATATGTACAGAATTTATTAATATGATTCATGTAGTGACATATATTATCAATGGTATCCTATGTGTGTCAGTTGTGTAGTGTTAATATGAGGTAATACTGGTTTTGTTTTGTTCAAGCTCTGTTGGTATTTGTCATCATGACTTCAATAGTTTGTTTCTATGGGAACTAGTATTGGAGATGTTCTCAGTTCCTGGTATTAAAACAATTTACTTCCCCTCTTAAGTTTATGTTACAATGTTATTTTAAGATGGGGGTACATAATGTTGAGCTCAGCTGGCCACATCAGCTTATCTTGCGTGATGGCGGCAGGAAAAGACTCCTCTGCTCGATTTCTCCCCTGGGCTCTGGAGACACCTCACTGATAGCTAAATGGACCAAGGAGTATGCTGTCCGACTCTGGATTCAGCAAAGCTCTGACCAGGTGCTGCTCAATAACGTCAAGACCACGGTCCCTGAAAACAAGAAGGATGTACCTTCTACGTCATAACTAATTTATACTCTCTTTCTACACTGATCACAATACATCACAAACATTGAGTTCAGAGCGTTAGGCCAACTGTCAGCTTCATCTGAAATACTTTATACCAGTATTAACCTCCTTAATGGTTACTACGCCTCTGCAATTCCAGCATTATTTCTTTCTAATCAATAATCTAGGTGTCAGTGTACTGTTTGGCCATTCCATGCCGTTTTACTTTCCTCCGACACCTTCTGTTCAGGCTGGAGCATTATAGGCTTTACATCATGTTTGCTACTGAACTACACATATATACAGGCATAAATTAACAATTCACATTCAATTTTCATTAAAAGATACTGAATGTTTCAAGCTTACCACAATTCATGGAAATAAACACAGATACGTTGACTAGCAATGAATTCTGGCACAAATACTGGCACAAATTCCCATCTGCTTATGTTCCAGGCTTTTATTTAGCAAAAATATGAGCTGGCTTCAACGCACTGTTGCTTTATCAAGCTTATTTGAACTAGTGGTCTCGAACTAACGCTCCTAAGTGATTATATCAGCGAGTCTGGCCAATGGAGCCACGTTTCGACAAGTGTTTGAAAAAATTTTACCTTCCTACGTCTCCCCTAACAACCAAGGATAGCATTTATAGTCCGACTAATCGTGTTTAGCCTTACATATCATTCCAGCCAATCAGTTCAAATGTAACTTGTGGCCCATTTCCCGTACAATGGTGGTTTAAAAAATCTACCACTGAGCGATTCTGATTTTGGGTGTTGTCTGACAGCACCATCATTTTATTTTGGCTATAACTTGTTAATTCCTAGACTATTTGCATAACACTTAACATATTCTTTGTCATCAAGCCCTAAGGAACCCAAATATACAAATTTAAAAGAGCTAAGTGGCTGCGTTCAAAATATGCAATTTCTTCTACCTCCTGTTTCGAGATGTGCTGTCTGGGTACTGTAATGTTTTCAAACGTAAACCCATCTAATGTTATCTTTTCTAATAAGCGTTTTTCAGGATTTTAAAACCTAACTCTGGGAAGGTTAGTGTTTTTATCACTGTCCGTCCGAAAAAAAAGTTAGTGCATGTGGCCTTACACGCGTGATAGTAGTAATTGTGTATCGCGTTACGCTTGTTGGGGGTGGCATTAATAGCGAGACGCGTGTTTAATTTTGCATGCGTTCCTGATTTTCAGCCCTCCCTTCTTTCTATTTGAGTCCATCTGTTCGTTCGTTTTGGTAACGTAGTATAATTAATGTTAGGATTAATTTAGGTCATTACGCAGTGTGCCTCTCAATGTTTTTCTTAGAAATGCAATACCCGTTTTAATGTGTTGTGGAAACGCTTGTATTTATGCAGTGGCTTATATTTAACGTGGAAACGTTACAATTTGCAGACGAAGCATAAAACAAAGGGGATTTCGAGTATTGTCATTGTGACAGCACTGTTCTTTACCATTCTTCTTCCTTTCTTTATTATATGTATTTATTAGGCTTTATATTTACCTGATAATTTATATATGTGGATTAGAATATTTCACGACACCGGAAATATACACGGAAATATTCTTGTCAGAACCAGTGGTCCTAATTACGTCATACTCCCCCTGTGTGTGTGTATGTGTATATATATATATATATATATATATATATATATATATATATATATATATATATATATATATATATATATATATATATAATCTTTTACAGGCTAATTACACCGTCATTGACTCTTGAAATCATCCACACACTATCAGGGATTCCCCCTGTGGTTGTAATATATTGAGAACCCAGCATTGCACACTAAGCTTGCTGGAGGCACTTGAGCCCTAGACGTAACTCTTGGCTTTTACCTGGTTGGCTGCACTCAGGAGTATCTCCCTATGAACCCATTAAAGGTAGGGGGGCTGAGAAGTGGCTCTGTGTTCAATGTGACAATTCCTTGGGAAAGCCCAGAAGCAGAGCACAGCATTTTAGCTCTGCATATTTAGAGAACCCCCTTGGATGGCGGGGAATGCACAGTATACCACGCGCTTCTTCCTCCTAGCTTGGGACCAGATGTGATGATCCTTTAAATGCAAGCCAAGCTGGGGTATCTGGAGCTCATGGCTTTAACTCAACACGTTCTGGAATGGCAGAAAAGCCACAGGAAAAGCCTACATCTGCAGTATAGATAATACTGTGACAGGGACTAGGTGTGGTGGTAGAGGTGAACTTATGTCGATGTGGCTACCTCACACCCAAGACCCATGCACTAAGAAAATGTATTAAGGATCGTTTGACAGGGGTTGCAATTATTGGTTGCTTGCAACCCTCTCAGCAGCAGACTTAGCAATTCAAACAACACAAAGCCTTATACAGATCAACATTTAATACTACCGAACACCCAGGCAGTGTTCATAGACTGTCTGAAAGAAACAATATATAAAACAATGTCTAAGTGAAAATCAATAGCATAGCTAATAACACTTACCATACAGAAAACATGCGCCCACCTGATACCCTCAACTATCTCACACACTCATGCATATCGCCCAATGAGACTAGTATGGTGTTGTGCACGAGGCTGGCAATCTCACCGTGTAACATCGGTTGCTACCGAAACCACTACTGCAAGAGCATATTAATACTTCATGCGGAGGCAAACCACACTGGTGGCCCCATGCTCCCTCAGGAGCGGAGAAGAGAAATATATATCTCCAAGTGAGCCCACGTGCTCTCACAAACCATTCTTCACATAAAAATCATTAAATAATAATCAACTGGACATAAAATAATATTCTTCAACTACATGTACAACAAATACTCTCAATAATGAGAATAAACCACCACCCCGCAACTGATCCGTCTCACTATTCGTCACTGCACTCTGAACATGTCGTAAGTGACGACTGGTGCGCCTAGCCGCAAGCGTGTCGTATATGACCCCTGATGAGATTGGGAACTCATCATATAAAACACATTGTTACAGAAACAACCACTGTAATAGCATAAAAATGCTTCTTGTGGGCTTGTGATGGACACCAGCTGCATTGGTCTTTCCATGCTCCACCAGAAGCAAACAGAGAAACACCTGTCTCAACGTGCCTTACGCAACCTGGCGTGGCTCTAATCTCACCAGAAATCTAAATGACTTCTCACTTCAAAGTAACCACTGTGGTGAAGTGGGAAGTTATAAATACTTATAAGGAACTTAGTGTACTGACTGAGATCAGCTGTGAAGGTATCTATATCTATTAAGAGTAGTGTATTATAGATAACCTTACTTGCTACCACATATCTATATATCTCAGTCAGAATTATTCTGGAATAGTGTGATGCTACGTTATGTGTCTAGGGTATGAGTATGGTGAAGTGTAAGTCACAACAACAGACAGATAAACAATTTAAGTTAATCCACTACTCTTGACAACACGGTGACACTCACATACATATAACACTCTACAAAGATATCTTAAAAGAGTCACTAATAAACTTTCAAATAACAATATGTATTCATTACTGGCATGAATGAATATGTGTCCTGATTCAACTACAAGGGAACCAGGAATCACAATCAATTTAAATTACAAGTTATGTACAGAATGTATTTAATATGAATATTGTAGTGACATATATTATTACAAATGTTCTATGTGTGTCAGTTGTGTAGTAGTAAAATGAGGTAATACTGGTTTTGTTTTGTTCAAGCTCTGTTGGTATTTGTCATCATGACTTCAATAGTTTGTCTTTAGGGACCAGTATTTGAGATGTTCAAAGTTCCTGATTTTAAGACAAGTAAATTCCCCTCTGAATAGTATTTTTATAAAGTTATTTCAAGATGAGGGGACATAATGTTGAGCTCAGCTGGCCAACTCTGCTTATCTTGAGTGATGGCGGCAGGAAAGGACTCCTCTGCTCGAATTCTCCTCTGGGCTCAGGAGACACCTCACTGATAGCTAAAGGGACCAAGGAGTATGCTGTCCGACTCTGGATTCAGCAAATCTCTGACCAGATGCTGCTCAGTACCATCAAGACCACTGTCCCTGAAATCAAGAAGGATGTACCTTCTACTTCATAACTAATTTATATTCTCTTTTACACTGATCACAATACAGCACAAACATTGCGTTCAGAGCGTTAGGCCAACAGTCAGCTTCATTTGAAATACTTTATTCCAGTATTACCCTTCTTAATGGTTACTACGCCTCTGCACTTCCAGCATTATTTCTTTCTAGTCAATCATCCAGGTGTCAGTGTACTGTTTGGCCATTCCATGCCGTTTTACTTCTCTCCGACACCCTCTGTTCAGGCTGGAGCATTTTAGGCTTTACCTCACGTTTGCCACTGAACTACACATATATATACAGGCATAAATCAACAATTCACATTCAATTTTCATTAAAAGATATTAAATGGTTCAAGCTTACCACAATTCATACGAATAACACAGATACGTTGATTAGCAATGAATTCTGGCACAAACTGGCACAAATTTCCTTCTGCTTATCTTCCAGGCTTTTATTGAGCCAAATATAAGCTGGCTTCAACGCACTGATGCTTTATCAAGTGTATTTTAAACAAGTGGTCTCGAACTAACGCTCCCAAGTGTGTATATCAGCGAGACTGGCCAATGAGCCACGTTTCGACAAGTGTTTGAAAAAATGTTATCTTTTCCCGTCTCCCCTAACAACCAAGATAGTATTTATAGCCCGACCAATCGTGGTTAGGCTTTCATTTGTTGCGCTCCAATCAATTTGGAGTTTACATGGTAGGCTATTTCTGTAACGTAATTTTTTTCAAACACGTTAAAAAAAAATCTTATGAGCAGAAATGATTTTATGCTGTCAGGCACCCCCAATATTTTATTTTGGGTATAATTTATTAATTCCTGGACTATTTGCGTAACGTTTTACATATTATTTGTCAGCAAGCCCTAAGGAACCCAAAATACTAATTTAAAGGAGCTACGTGGCTGCGTTCAAAATATGCAATTTCTTCTACCTCCTGTTTGGAAGATGTGCTGTCTGGGTACTGTTATGTGTTCAAACGTAAACCCATCTAATGTTGTCTTTTCTAATAAGAGTCTGTTATGATTTATAAACCTAACTCTGGGAAAGGGTAGTGTATTTTATCACTGTCCGTCTGAAAAAGTTAGTGCTTGTAGACTTACACGCGTGATGCCAGCATTTGTATATCGCGCGTCGCGTGTTGCATGCGTTCCTGATTTTCAGCCCTCCCCTCTCGCTATCCTTTTGTCCATCTGTTCGTTCGTTTTGGTAACGTAATATAATTAATGTTAGGATTAATTTAGGTCATTACGCAGTACGTCTCAATGTTTTTCTTAGAAATGCAGCACACGTTTCATTGAAGAAGCGGGTATAATACAGTAAGCTTTTACTATCAACGTGAAAGCGTTACAATTTGCAGACGAAGCAGAAAACAAGGGGGATTTCGAGTACATTCTTTGTGACAGCACTGTCATTTTACCATTGCTCTTCTCTTTATTAATTTTATTTGTTAGGCTTTATATTTACCTAATAATTTATATATGTGGATTAGAATATTTCATGACACCTCCCCTCTTAAAACAGACATTATATGTCAGTCCTTTATTCTATATACACATAGAGAAATTTATTATTATTTCTGGGGTTTACGGTGATTCTCATCACACGGATGGCGGCTTAAAAAATCCGCTCCCAGATTGGTTTTTCCAGATATATATTCAATGCTAAAATTATATGGAGCCAGAAGCAAAGACCATCGGAGTAACCTAGAGTTCTCATGCTTAGCCTGTGCTAAAAACGATAAAGGTTTGTGGTCAGTTTGCAACTTAAATGCCTTCCCATATAGATAAATATTGAATTTCTTTATTGCCCATATTACTGCAAGACATTCTTTTTCGCTAGTTGAGTAGTTGATTTCAGCTTTATTCAACTTTCTGCTAGCATATGCCACTGGGCTTAATTCCCCATCCAATGCATCTGATTTCTGTAGTAAAGTTGCACCTAACCCAATATTACTTGCATCCGTCCTTACTATGAATTCTTGACTTAAGTCAGGTAATTTCAAAATGGGTTTACTTGTGAGCTTTTCCTTCAATTCTTGGTAAGTCATTTCACATTGTGGTGTCCATGTAATGCGATCTGGAAGTCCTTTACGTGTCAATTCCGTTAAAGGTGCACATATGGAATTAAAGTTTTTGATATACTTCTGGTAGAAACCACATAATGAGACAAAGGATCTCACGTCCTTCTTGGTTTGTGGTCTCGGGGCTTTCTGTAGTTTCTCTAAATTCTTTGGGTCAGGGGTCATGTTTCCCTGATAAACTGTGTGTCCCAAAAATTCCAATTCTTTACATCCAACGCAACATTTGGTGGTCGGGCTGTTAAATTTGCCTCCCTAAGTCGATCAAACAGCATGTTCAGAGAGTCAATGTGTTCCTCAAATGTTTCTGTTGCTATAAGGATATCATCCATAAAATTTGTTATACAGGGATTATTCAGAGGATCCAATAATTTTCTCATCATTCTAGAGAAGACACTAGGTGCATTCTTCAATCCAAATGGCAATCTATTAAACTCATAGTGTCCTTCTGAGGTACTAAAAGCTAGGTATGGTCTAACCTCAGGCTTTACTGGAATCTGATAGTATCCTTTACTCAGATCCACTTTTGAGAAATATTTAGCTTTATTTAGCCTGGCAAACAGCTGATTTGTATCCGGCAATGGATCCACCTGTCCTTCTGTAATAGCATTCAGTCTCCTGTAATCTATACAGAGTCTATGTTCTCCAGAGGGCTTCCTTAAAAGTACAACACCGGAACTATACGAAGACTCACTGTGCGAAATAATTCCTTCCTTCAATAGATAGTCTATCTCTTCCTTCAAAGCTTTTTCCTTAGCAAACGGAATCGAATATGGTTTCATACAGACAGGTGTGGAGTCTATGAGTTTCATATCATATTCCAATAGGTTTGTATGCCCTGGTCGGTCTGTTAACACCTCTGCATGATTATTTAGAACCTGTTGCACTCTCTCTTTCTGAGTTTTCGTTAAATGTGTACTGATTTTCACCTGTGCTGCTGTCTCACAGGGGTGTAATGGATATTCAAATGATGAAAGTGGTTCCTTTTTCATCTCCATGGCGATGGACAAGGTCAACAAGTGTGTCTCTTCCTGATGTTCTCTTTCCAAATATTTCTTCAGGAGATTCACATGATAGATTTTTTCTTTCCTCTTCTTATCTATCTTATAATTTGTTCTAGACACCTTCTCTAGAACTGTATATGGACCCTGCCATCCAATTTGTAACTTATTCTGACTCCCGGGCAAAAGAAGCAGTACCTTCTCTCCCACAGCCAAATTTCTGTCTTTCGCCTTCCTGTTATAATAGGCAGCATGTTTCTTCCTGGCTTGTTTCAAATTTTCATTGGCAAGTTTCCAGCCAGTTTTCAACCGAGTGGTCAGCTCATTCACATATTGGTATGAAGATGTAATGTTTTCCTCTGCCTTTTCATCAGTCCACGTTCTTAACAAAGCTACATATGGACCTTTAATTGTGTGGACCTATTTGTCCATGCACCGGTATGGTCTCTTCCACTTGAAGCTTTATAGTGATGATTTTTCCTCCCAGAATTATCATTCACAAAACGACCGCTACCAATTTTTCTTTTGGGGCTTTCTCCCCTCTTAAAATTCTTGATGAGAGATTTCCTCTCTACATCTTCTTCCTCCAGTTTGTTTAAGTCCGATTGAGGGATTGTCGGCTTATCCTGGGGTAAGACATCTTTTTGCACTCTCCGCATAGTGGCCATTGTAAAACAGTTAAGTGAAGCTTGTCCGTGAAAAGGGGCTTCCCATTCCATTTGGTCCACTTTATCAAATCTATTTTTCTTTTTATTATCAGGCCTAATTTTGCCCCGTGGCGTGTCCAGGTCCTGATCCATGTTCCCACTTGTGGGTGTTCCCTCATGTGCTATGCTACACCTTTCTACAAAGTTCTCAATGTCCCATCTTGCTTTGGGCCAATAATAATTGTGAGCCACCTTTTGAATGATGGTACCTATTTTCTCATGGTCCCCATCTGGTTTCACATGTAGGCTCCTTATTAAGTCTGTCCTATATCTTTTTGGAAGAACCAGCTGTCCGTGACCATGGGATCTAGTTCCGGCCTTCCTATACATCAACTTGTTTTTCATGTAAAAATCTCCCTTGCCTGGAGTTGTATGACAAGTTGACAATTTTCTGAAACAAGGCTTGAGTGTTTTATCCCCAGCCTGTGCCTTCCTCATCTCTTCTGGAGTGGTATCCAACATAATATCCTCCTCCTGTCTTGAGGTCGACCTGACCTGAAGGGTTGCCATATACACAGGTTTCCTTCTGCAACGGTCAGTGTCATGATTGTCCATCTGACAATTCTTACACCACCTTTTTCCTTGGTTGAAAGATTTTCTTTCATCATATTTCCTTTCATCGAATTGTGGGAATTTATTTTTATTGTCATACCGTGGCCTATCAAATTGGTGCTTACCTTTATTTTGATCCCTAGGATCAAATTTATTAAAGTTCTGTGGTGCCCTAAAGTTATCCACCTGTTTCTTTTTATTACCTGTTACCTCTGCTTGAGCTGCTTGATACCTTTCAGCAACATTTAGCAACTCACCCAGCCTCTCTGCACCTTGTTCCATGAGAAACTTTCTCAGGTCTGGAGCCATGGACTCTCTTAGTTGCTCTATAAGGACCATTTCCTTAAGATCTTGGGTTTTCCCCAGAGAAGTCCATTTCTCCAAGTATGTCTCTATGCGTGCAGAGAACTGGTGATAGGTTTCACCTGACAGTAGTTTAGCATTCCTAAATTTTTTCCTGTAAAACTCTGCATTCTTTTCATACCTTAACAAAAGAGCCTGCTTTAGCATGTCATAATTTTCCTGATCACCTCTGCTCATTTTTGCAAAAACTTCATAAGCTGCCCCACGAAGTCCCTGAGATAACTTTAAGCTCCACCTTTCTCTCTCTAACCCATACGTGGTAGCTAATAGTTCATACCTATTTATATAGCTCTCAATATCATCGTCTTTCTCAACAAAATGATCTAAATGAAAATTCATAGCTGAGGTTGAGGCTCCCTGAGTAACCGTAGCATCAGAGGCAAAGGGACTGGCACCATTTTCAGGAGCATGGCCTTGAAACTCAAACTCCCTTAGTCGTAATTCATGTTCCCTTTGTAATCTTTTCTCCTCCTTTTCTGCTTCCCTCTCTGCAGCTAATCTCCTCTCTTCCCTTTCTGCAGCTAATTTCTTCTCTTCTGCAGCTAATCTCCTCTCTTCTCTTTCTGCAGCTAATTTCTTCTCTTCTGCAGCTAATCTCCTCTCTTCTCTTTTCTGCCTCCAATTTCTTAGCCTCAGCCTCAATCTGCAACCTCTTAGTCTCAGCCTCAGCTTCAAATTGTAACTTCTTAATTTCCCTGTCAGCCTCTAACTTTCTTTCGGCTTCAAACCTTCTTTCTTCGCGTTCAATAAATTTGTCACATTCCGTAGTAACATAGGCAACCATAACTTGCCCATCTAATCCTAACTCTTTTGCAGTCTGAACCGCAGCAGATCGAAATTTGGCCAGGTCCGCCATTGTCTATTATGTAAATTTATACAATGTCTAACCAACAATTCAATCTCTAATGGACAACACAGGCACCGTGAGCTCAACCTTATTTAATTCCACCCAAGGATACCTTTTAATTCTTATATTCCCTGAAGTGAATTACCCCCAATATTTTTAATAGTTAAAGATTCAAAATCCCAAGAGCGAGCCCCCAATATATGTGGTGAAGTGGGAAGTTATAAATACTTATAGGGAACTTAGTGTACTGACTGAGATCAGCTGTGAAGGTATCTATATCTATTAAGAGTAGTGTATTATAGATAACCTTACTTGCTACCACATATCTATATATCTCAGTCAGAATTATTCTGGCATAGTGTGATGCTACGTTATGTGTCTAGGGTATGAGTATGGTGAAGTGTAAGTCACAACAACAGACAGATAAACAATTTAATTTAATCCACTACTCTTGACAACACTGTGACACTCACATACATATAACACTCTACAAAGATATCTTAAAAGAGTCACTGATAAACTTTCAAATAACAATATGTATTCATTACTGGCATGAATGAATATGTGTCCTGATTCAACTACAAGGGAACCAGGAATCACAATCAATTTAAATTACAAGTTATGTACAGAATGTATTTAATATGAATATTGTAGTGACATATATTATTACAAATGTTCTATGTGTGTCAGTTGTGTAGTAGTAAAATGAGGTAATACTGGTTTTGTTTTGTTCAAGCTCTGTTGGTATTTGTCATCATGACTTCAATAGTTTGTCTTTAGGGACCAGTATTTGAGATGTTCAAAGTTCCTGATTTTAAGACAAGTAAATTCCCCTCTGAATAGTATTTTTATAAAGTTATTTCAAGATGAGGGGACATAATGTTGAGCTCAGCTGGCCAACTCTGCTTATCTTGAGTGATGGCGGCAGGAAAGGACTCCTCTGCTCGAATTCTCCTCTGGGCTCAGGAGACACCTCACTGATAGCTAAAAAGACCAAGGAGTATGCTGTCCGACTCTGGATTCAGCAAATCTCTGACCAGATGCTGCTCAGTACCATCAAGACCACTGTCCCTGAAATCAAGAAGGATGTACCTTCTACTTCATAACTAATTTATATTCTCTTTTACACTGATCACAATACAGCACAAACATTGCGTTCAGAGCGTTAGGCCAACAGTCAGCTTCATTTGAAATACTTTATTCCAGTATTACCCTTCTTAATGGTTACTACGCCTCTGCACTTCCAGCATTATTTCTTTCTAGTCAATCATCCAGGTGTCAGTGTACTGTTTGGCCATTCCATGCCGTTTTACTTCTCTCCGACACCCTCTGTTCAGGCTGGAGCATTTTAGGCTTTACCTCACGTTTGCCACTGAACTACACATATATATACAGGCATAAATCAACAATTCACATTCAATTTTCATTAAAAGATATTAAATGGTTCAAGCTTACCACAATTCATACGAATAACACAGATACGTTGATTAGCAATGAATTCTGGCACAAACTGGCACAAATTTCCTTCTGCTTATCTTCCAGGCTTTTATTGAGCCAAATATAAGCTGGCTTCAACGCACTGATGCTTTATCAAGTGTATTTTAAACAAGTGGTCTCGAACTAACGCTCCCAAGTGTGTATATCAGCGAGACTGGCCAATGAGCCACGTTTCGACAAGTGTTTGAAAAAATGTTATCTTTTCCCGTCTCCCCTAACAACCAAGATAGTATTTATAGCCCGACCAATCGTGGTTAGGCTTTCATTTGTTGCGCTCCAATCAATTTGGAGTTTACATGGTAGGCTATTTCTGTAACGTAATTTTTTTTCAAACACGTTTAAAAAAAATCTTATGAGCAGAAATGATTTTATGCTGTCAGGCACCCCCAATATTTTATTTTGGGTATAATTTATTAATTCCTGGACTATTTGCGTAACGTTTTACATATTATTTGTCAGCAAGCCCTAAGGAACCCAAAAATACTAATTTAAAGGAGCTACGTGGCTGCGTTCAAAATATGCAATTTCTTCTACCTCCTGTTTGGAAGATGTGCTGTCTGGGTACTGTTATGTGTTCAAACGTAAACCCATCTAATGTTGTCTTTTCTAATAAGAGTCTGTTATGATTTATAAACCTAACTCTGGGAAAGGGTAGTGTATTTTATCACTGTCCGTCTGAAAAAGTTAGTGCTTGTAGACTTACACGCGTGATGCCAGCATTTGTATATCGCGCGTCGCGTGTTGCATGCGTTCCTGATTTTCAGCCCTCCCCTCTCGCTATCCTTTTGTCCATCTGTTCGTTCGTTTTGGTAACGTAATATAATTAATGTTAGGATTAATTTAGGTCATTACGCAGTACGTCTCAATGTTTTTCTTAGAAATGCAGCACACGTTTCATTGAAGAAAGCGGGTATAATACAGTAAGCTTTTACTATCAACGTGAAAGCGTTACAATTTGCAGACGAAGCAGAAAACAAGGGGGATTTCGAGTACATTCTTTGTGACAGCACTGTCATTTTCCCATTGCTCTTCTCTTTATTAATTTTATTTGTTAGGCTTTATATTTACCTAAAGGACATTTAACACGAAAACTCTGATCTATTACTGGGGAAAATTATATTAACCTACTTCCACCCACGTGTCAATTCACCCAGTAACATTATAGGTTTACCACGCGAAGCGTGTTATTCAGACTTGCTGGCGCCGCTTTTATACAGTCATCACCACGTGGCTGCCATCTTACCCATCGTTTATTACTATTTAAATTCAAGTCCCTGATAACACCTCTGTCCAGTTCCATGTATGAAATAGTTTCATACTATATTTGCCTTTCTGATGAATGAAATAATCGCTCTTAAACTTTCACATATGGGATTTGGGCTTAGCGTGCCTAATAAAACCTATCCAGACATTATTTTCACTCATCTATCATTTCAAGACTAAATCCTAATGTCCTGGAAGAAATCTCCTTTAGAAATACAGCTATCTATTTCCTTAAACATTAAAACAGCCATGCTCAATATAATTTCAGAATTATAGAACACTAATGCTATTCTAAATTAACTCACGTGCTCAAGGCATTTACAGCTTGGCTCTGGTGTCTAACTTCGTTTGTTCTCTCTGGGCGGCTTTTGCAAAATAGGCCCGTTCGCCGCCCGCTATCTCTTTATATAGGCTCTAGGCTAACCACTCAACTTTAGTGCGCTGCACGGATTGATTGCGCCACGCAAATAACACACGCGATAATCGCTCTAGAAATAGCGAAAAACACAAATATAACACAACTAATTTGTAGGCTTTATTATGGCCTAATAATATATCTTCTTCTTGAAGATAATGTGGTGAAAAGGCACTAAACCACAGAGACAATATGGCTGACAAGATGGGTGAACCACGGAGACAATATGGCTGACAAGATGGCGCGGTCACAATACCAAGGACTCTTCAACTTGTTATTGGCTGAAAAAAGAGCTAAAAGCTCAGAAGCTCTAGTTAAACAACAACAGCAGCCTCTATTACCCTAGAGATTGCAGAACAAGAGCTGCATTGGAATGACATCAACAGGCTTTCTTTAATGTGTGTCCAATCGATCGCCAGCGTCGACTTCTCATCTCTAGTTCCACTGTTCAACGTTAGTGATCTTATCGTACCACTTGACAGCCGTACAATAGGACTGACTTAATACTGGACTTGATTTCTCTTGATCTCCATTTTTAGCTATTTTCCTTACTTTATACCCTTCTTTAAATATCTATTGAAGTTTTCAGCATTCAAGTTTTCATTCTCTTCTCCATGAGTTATTTTCCCGCCACTATTAATTGCCTGCAAAGAAATAGAGCATCGGCTTGCAAACTAAGAGATTTGGGTACCACTATTGTAAACGCTGAGCTCTAAGATTTACCTTGATAAAATCATGTATTGTTTTCAGTTCAGAGTATTTGGAATTTGGAACAAGTGCATCCCATATGTTATTTTTATCTCTGTCAGACGATCAGCTTCTTACAATTCCATCAACAGAGCAGTGGAAAATTATTAACAGTGATATTTTACAGAATGTTAACTTTACTTCAAATAAAGGATCGCATTCATAACGCACGTGTTTCGTGATTGAAGTGAATTTCTGCAAGCTAGCTCGCGAGTTTTCACTGGGAACCGGGAAAATAGCTTTAATCCTGGCGAACCACGCTTTTTAAATGTCGGCCAGGGCAGGTATGAAATTTCTCTAACTTTGAAATGCTTTCTCTTTTCCCCTCCATCATATAGAGATCTACCAAATGATCCCCTAATATCTATCGGTAGATCAGGATCTACCTTAAGCCGACCTCTCTCATCAGGGTTGTGGAGTCGGCCAAACAATTTTACGACTCCTGAAATTTTAGAAGTCTAACTCCGACTAGTCTTTTTTCTAGTCATATGGCATAAAATTCTGGGTCGGTGTCCGGAAATATTTTACTGACCTCGACTACCACTAATAAGCGACCAACACCACGACTCCGACTAGTTTTTTTCTAGTCATATGGCATAAAATTCTGGGTCGGTGTCCGGAAATATTTTACTGACCTCGACTACCACTAATAAGCGACCAACACCATGACTCCGACTAGTTTTTTTTCTAGTCATATGACATACAATTCTGGGTTGGTGTCCGGAAATATTTTACCGACTTCGACTCCACTAAAAGCGACCAACACCACGACTCCGACTAGTTTTTTTCTAGTCATATGGCATAAAATTCTGGGTCGGTGTCCGGAAATATTTTACCGACTTCGACTCCACTAATAAGCGACCAACACCACGACTCCGACTCCACAGCTCTGCCTATTGGTAGACAGAGACAAGCGAAAAGTAACCTTGTATTCTTCTCCATCTGGTATCTTCTAATTGAACACTTCCTGAAGCTTGATACACAAGGCCGTAACAATCTTTAGGGGTTTTATTTGATTGGTTTAACGCTGCCTAACTGAAAACTTCCTTAAACACAACAACACATCGTCGTAACGATGTTACGGTTGTTGTTTGTGTGTATTTTCTTCTTCTTCGTCCACTCTCAGACGTCTACTTTAATATTTTCAAAAAAAGTAGTGGCCAACTTGAGTTTGTTTGCATCTCCATAGAGCAGTGTTTCTCAAGCGGTGTGTCGCGGCACACTAGTGTGCCGCCGCGCCTATCAAAATGTGCCGCAAAAATTTTGTAAATGTACTACATGAAGTATATTTTTAGTGAAGATGTAATATAAAACTGAACTTAACAGTTTGAATTCATTCAATAATAATTGGAGCTATTAACTACTTTGAACAAAATAGATATGCTTCAAAATTTCATGATATTACAAAAACACAAGAGGCGCATAAACAACGTTCAAAAGTCATGGACGAAGCATAGAACTTTTTCTTCTTCTTCTTTGATCCTTAGCCGCCGACCGTCAAAGCAGTCAGTGGCCATTACGCCTGGTGGCGTCTTGTAGGGCAACAACAAATTGATTCCACTTTGCTCGGTCGGCGGCCATCCTTCGCACAGTGCCCCAACTCTGGTTCATTCTTTGCATCTCAGCCTCCACAGTCCTCCGCCAAGTTGTTTTTGGTCGGCCTCTCTTTCGTTTTCCTTCAGGGGTCCATAGCATAGCTGTTCTTGTGATGGCATCGGGGTCTCTTCTGAGGACATGGCCAACCCAGCTCCAGCATCTGCCAGCTATGATGGTGTGCATGTCCTCTTGCTTGCTCCGAGTAAGCAGATCTTGGTTGGTGATGATATTCGGCCAAAAGATTCGGAGAATTTTTCTTAGGCATGTTGTGTGAAAAGAGGACAATTTCGACATTTCCTTCTCTATAGAACTTCTACTTGGACCTAATTAAATTTCGTATTTCTTGTTTTTTTTGTTTTTTTTTGTAAAATTTATGTTCTAATTATTTTAATCAATTAAAAGAAAATCGAACTGAGAGTTTTCTTTATTCTAAAGTACCCACAAATTATTGTATTTAATTTAGTATATATCACTAATTTTTTATTCAGGCGCGGGGTCAGATCGGTGTGCCTCCAATCTTTAAAAAATTGAAAAGTGTGTCGTGAACACAAAAAGGTTGAGAAACACTGCCATAGAGTTTATCCAGGAATGGTAACTGGTGACGGCCATATGTACTTTCGCTGTCCCTCATATGGTGGGCATCTTTGCAGATATTCAGCAGTCATTTTATCAGTGCCAAATTTACACTAATCGGTAGTTCCTTTCTTTAGCTTGTTGAACAGATGATATCCCAATCTGTTGTGGCCCGTGTGGAGTCTGAAGACTATCACTTGTTCTCTTCTGCTGAGCTGGTAATAAGCATCATTTTGTGTGTGTCCTAGATACTCTGCATACCATTTGTTTCTGTATTTGATTCTGATTAAACTCTGCATCTTCGAAAGTTATGCTCATATCAAGTTGAGGTAGCTTTGTACCTTCCTAAGCCAATCAGTCAGCCTCTTTATTGCCGCGGATGCTACAATGAGATGGGATATATTGTCTGTATGTTTAAGACTACCGCACTGTACACTTCCTAAAACACAACAACCCATCGTTGTAACGATATCAAAGTTTTTGTTTGTATGTTTACAGCTACCTTACTCAACACTTCATAAAACAAAACAACACATCGCAGAAACTCATAAGTTTTTGTTTGTGTGTTTAAAACTACCTTACTGAGCACTTTTTGAAACTTACTACACAAAGCCAGAACAATCTCTGGGGTCTTGTTTGTGTGTTTAAAACTACCTTACTGAACACTTTCTGAAACTTACTACACAAAGCCGTAACAATCTCTGGGGTTATGTTTGTGTTTTTAAAACTACCTTACTAAACACTTCCTGAAACTTGCTACACAAGGCCGTAACAATCTCTGGGTTTTTGTATTTCGAGCTACTTTATTGAAACTTCCCGAAAAAGCCGTAACAATCTTTGGGTTTTGTTCGAGTGTTTCAAGCTACCTTACCGCACACTTCCTTAACACATCGCCGTAACGATGTTACGGCTGTTATTTGTGTGTTTAAAGCTACCCTACTAAAAACTTCATAAAACACAACAGCACATAGCCGTAACGATATCAGAGTTGTTGTTTGTATGCTTGGTTTAACGTTGCATAATTGAACACTAGAGCGCCCGATTGGCTAAGCTGGTAAAGCGTTTTCCTCTCGTGGCATAGTTACCGGGTTCCGGGATCGAAACTTAATAGCGTCACTCTCTAGTCTACCCAGCTGTAAATGGGAACTGGTCATAAAAAACCTTATAAAAACACATCATAAAAAAGCTGGATGGTGACATCTCCAACACTTACTTCCATACATTTTTTAACTGACCACTTCCTAAAACATGGCAACACATAGCCGTAACCGACCTGAAGGATCTTCTTTGTGTGTTATGATAAACTCTACCTAATTTATTGTATGTATATTATGCACAGAGGGGTTAGAGCGCTGGTCTCGCGCGGCAAAGGTGCCAGGTTCAATTCACAGTATGGACACGCTCCAGTCTACCCAGCTGTAAATGGGTACCTCATTTGTCTTTTGAGTTAGGGAATAAAAAGACAACAAGGAAGGGAACTAGTCACCCCCACCGCTCGATGCTGGACCTATTATAGTGAAGTCTCTAACACTTCACTCCCCTACGGCAGTATCTTCAATGAGAGTAAATTGTAATAGTATGCACAAATAGACATCGAGATAACAATTTTCTTTTTCTTGCCATTAGCCGTAATGCCGGACACTTAGGCCTGGTGCAGACGAGCGTTTTCTTGCTGCGCGTATCTCGCACGGTTTTTTGACCAAATCGCAGGGTAGTGCAGACGAGCGTATTTTTGCCGTGACCTCGCGCCTAAAAATAGATTTCCAGACTGGCACTTCCGCAGTTCAGATATGAATTTCGTGGAATTAGCATGTCTGACGTTGCTTGTAGTACGAGCACGCAGGAAAAAACGACAAAAAAGACGATTCTGGGTGCATCCACTGATATATATATATATATATATATATATATATATATATATATATATATATATATATATATATATATATATATATATATATATATATATATATATATATACTGTGGTGAAGTGGGATGTTATAAATATTTATAGGGGACTTAGTGTACTGACTGAGATCAGCTGTGAAGGTATCTATATCTATTAAGAGTAGTGTATTATAGATAACCTTACTTGCTGCCACATATCTATATATCTCAGTCAGAATTATTCTGGAATAGTGTGATGCTACGTTATGTGTCTAGGGTATGAGTATGGTGAAGTGTAAGTCACAACAACAGACAGATAAACAATTTAATTTAATCCACTACTCTTGACAACACGGTGACACTCACATACATATAACACTCTACAAAGATATCTTAAAAGAGTCACTAATAAACTTTCAAATAACAATATGTATTCATTACTGGCATGAATGAATATGTGTCCTGATTCAACTACAAGGGAACCAGGAATCACAATCAATTTAAATTACAAGTTATGTACAGAATGTATTTAATATAAATATTGTAGTGACATATATTATTACAAATGTTCTATGTGTGTCAGTTGTGTAGTAGTAAAATGAGGTAATACTGGTTTTGTTTTGTTCAAGCTCTGTTGGTATTTGTCATCATGACTTCAATAGTTTGTCTTTAGGGACCAGTATTGGAGATGTTCACAGTTCCTGATTTTAAGACAAGTAAATTCCCCTCTGAATAGTATTTTTATAAAGTTATTTCAAGATGAGGGGACATAATGTTGAGCTCAGCTGGCCAACTCTGCTTATCTTGAGTGATGGCGGCAGGAAAGGACTCCTCTGCTCGAATTCTCCTCTGGGCTCAGGAGACACCTCACTGATAGCTAAAAAGACCAAGGAGTATGCTGTCCGACTCTGGATTCAGCAAATCTCTGACCAGATGCTGCTCAGTACCATCAAGACCACTGTCCCTGAAATCAAGAAGGATGTACCTTCTACTTCATAACTAATTTATATTCTCTTTTACACTGATCACAATACAGCACAAACATTGCGTTCAGAGCGTTAGGCCAACAGTCAGCTTCATCTGAAATACTTTATACCAGCATTACCATCCTTAATGGTCACTACGCCTCTGCACTTCCAGCATTATTTCTGTCTAATCAATCATCCAGGTGTCAGTGTACTATTTGGCCATTCCATGCCGTTTTACTTTTCTCCGACACCCTCTGTTCAGGCTGGAGCATTTTAGGCTTTACCTCACGTTTGCCACTGAACTACACATATATATACAGGCATAAATCAACAATTCACATTCAATTTTCATTAAAAGATATTAAATGGTTCAAGCTTACCACAATTCATACGAATAACACAGATACGTTGATTAGCAATGAATTCTGGCACAAACTGGCACAAACTTCCATCTGCCTATGTTCCAGGCTTTTATTGAGCCAAATATATGCTGGCTTCAACGCACTGATGCTTTATCAAGCTATTTTAAACAAGTGGTCTCGAACTAACGCTCCCAAGTGTGTATATCAGCGAGACTGGCCAATGAGCCACGTTTCGACAAGTGTTTGAAAAAATGTTATCTTTTCCCGTCTCCCCCAACAACCAAGATAGTATTTATAGCCCGACCAATCGTGGGTAGGCTTTCATTTGTTGCGCTCCAATCAATTTGAAGTTTACATGGTAGGCTATTTCTGTAACGTAAATTTTTTTCAAACACGTTAAAAAAAATTTTATGAGCAGAAATGATTTCATGCTGTCAGGCAGCCTCACTATTTTATTTTGGGTATAATTTATTAATTCCTGGACTATTGGCGTAACGTTTTACATATTATTTGTCAGCAAGCCCTAAGGAACCCAATTTTCCCACTTTAAAAGAGCTACGTGGCTGCGTTCAAAATATGTATTTTCTACTACCTCCTGTTTGGAAGATGTGCTGTCTGGGTACTGTTATGTTTTCAACCGTAAACCCATCTAATGTTATCTTTTCTAATAAGAGTCTGTTATGATTTATAAACCTAACTCTGGGAAAGGGTAGTGTATTTTATCACTGTCCGTCTGAAAAAGTTAGTGCTTGTAGACTTACACGCGTGATGCCAGCATTTGTATATCGCGCGTCGCGTGTTGCATGCGTTCCTGATTTTCAGCCCTCCCCTCTCGCTATCCTTTTGTCCATCTGTTCGTTCGTTTTGGTAACGTAATATAATTAATGTTAGGATTAATTTAGGTCATTACGCAGTCTCTCAATGTTTTTTCCAAGAAATACAGCACACGTTTCATTGAAGAAAGCGGGCATAATACAGTAAGCTTTTACTATCAACGTGAAAGCGTTACAATTTGCAGACGAAGCAGAAAACAAGGGGGATTTCGAGTACATTCCTTGTGACAGCAATGTCATTTTACCATTGCTCTTCTCTTTATTAATTTTATCTGTTAGGCTTCACATTTACCTAATAATTTATATATGTGGATTAGAATATTTCATGACACCTCCCCTCTTAAAACAGACATTATATGTCAGTCCTTTATTCTATATACACATAGAGAAATTTATTATTATTTCTGGGGTTTACGGTGATTCTCATCACACGGATGGCGGCTTAAAAAATCCGCTCCCAGATTGGTTTTTCCAGATATATATTCAATGCTAAAATTATATGGAGCCAGAAGCAAAGACCATCGGAGTAACCTAGAGTTCTCATGCTTAGCCTGTGCTAAAAACGATAAAGGTTTGTGGTCAGTTTGCAACTTAAATGCCTTCCCATATAGATAAATATTGAATTTCTTTATTGCCCATATTACTGCAAGACATTCTTTTTCGCTATTTGAGTAGTTGATTTCAGCTTTATTCAACTTTCTGCTAGCATATGCCACTGGGCTTAATTCCCCATCCAATGCATCTGATTTCTGTAGTAGAGTTGCACCTAACCCAATATTACTTGCATCCGTCCTTACTATGAATTCTTGACTTAAGTCAGGTAATTTCAAAATGGGTTTACTTGTGAGCTTTTCCTTCAATTCTTGGTAAGTCATTTCACATTGTGGTGTCCATGTAATGCGATCTGGAAGTCCTTTACGTGTCAATTCCGTTAAAGGTGCACATATGGAATTAAAGTTTTTGATATACTTCTGGTAGAAACCACATAATGAGACAAAGGATCTCACGTCCTTCTTGGTTTGTGGTCTCGGGGCTTTCTGTAGTTTCTCTAAATTCTTTGGGTCAGGGGTCATATTTCCCTGATAAACTGTGTGTCCCAAAAATTCCAATTCTTTACATCCAACGCAACATTTGGTTGGTCGGGCTGTTAAATTTGCCTCCCTAAGTCGATTAAACAGCATGTTCAGAGAGTCAATGTGTTCCTCAAATGTTTCTGTTGCTATAAGGATATCATCCATAAAATTTGTTATACAGGGATTATTCAGAGGATCCAATAATTTTCTCATCATTCTAGAGAAGACACTAGGCGCATTCTTCAATCCAAATGGCAATCTATTAAACTCATAGTGTCCTTCTGAGGTACTAAAAGCTAGGTATGGTCTAACCTCAGGTTTTACTGGAATCTGATAGTATCCTTTACTCAGATCCACTTTTGAGAAATATTTAGCTTTATTTAACCTGGCAAACAGCTGATTTGTATCCGGCAATGGATCCACCTGTCCTTCTGTAATAGCATTCAGTCTCCTGTAATCTATACAGAGTCTATGTTCTCCAGAGGGCTTCCTTAAGAGTACCACCCCGGAACTATACGAAGACTCACTGTGCGAAATAATTCCTTCCTTCAACAGATAGTCTATCTCTTCCTTCAAAGCTTTTTCCTTAGCAAACGGAATCGAGTATGGTTTCATACAGACAGGTGTGGAGTCTATGAGTTTCATATCATATTCCAATAGGTTTGTATGCCCTGGTCGGTCTGTTAACACCTCTGCATGATTATTTAGAACCTGTTGCACTCTCTCTTTCTGAGTTTTCGTTAAATGTGTACTGATTTTCACCTGTGCTGCTGTCTCACAGGGGTGTAATGGATATTCAAATGATGAAAGTGGTTCCTTTTTCATTTCCATGGCGATGGACAAGGTCAACAAGTGTGTGTCTCTTCCTGATGTTCTCTTTCCAAATATTTCTTCAGGAGATTCACATGATAGATTTTTTCTTTCCCCTTCTTATCTATCTTATAATTTGTTCTAGACACCTTCTCTAGAACTGTATATGGACCCTGCCATCCAATTTGTAACTTATTCTGACTCCCAGGCGAAAGAAGCAGTACCTTCTCTCCCACAGCCAAATTTCTGTCTTTCGCCTTCCTGTTATAATAGGCAGCATGTTTCTTCCTGGCTTGTTTCAAATTTTCATTGGCAAGTTTCCAGCCAGTTTTTAACCGAGTGGTCAGCTCATTCACATATTGGTATGAAGATGTAATGTTTTCCTCTGCCTTTTCATCAGTCCACGTTCTTAACAAAGCTACATATGGACCTTTAATTGTGTGGACCTATTTGTCCATGCACCGGTATGATCTCTTCCACTTGAAGCTTTATAGTGATGATTTTTCCTCCCAGAATTATCATTCACAAAACGACCGCTACCAATTTTTCTTTTGGGGCTTTCTCCCCACTTAAAATTCTTGATGAGAGATTTCCTCTCTACATCTTCTTCCTCCAGTTTGTTTAAGTCCGATTGAGGGATTGTCGGCTTATCCTGGGGTAAGACATCTTTTTGCACTCTCCGCATAGTGGCCATTGTAAAACAGTTAAGTGAAGCTTGTCCGTGAAAAGGGGCTTCCCATTCCATTTGGTCCACCTTATCAAATCTATTTTTCCTTTTATTGTCAGGCCTGATTTTGCCCCGTGGCGTGTCCAGGTCCTGATCCATGTTCCCACTTGTGGGTGTTCCCTCATGTGCTATGCTACACCTTTCTACAAAATTTTCAATGTCCCATCTTGCTTTGGGCCAATAATAATTGTGAGCCACCTTTTGAATGATGGTACCTATCTTCTCATGGTCCCCATCTGGTTTCACATGTAGACTCCTTATTAATTCTGTCCTGTATCTTTTTGGAAGAACCAGCTGTCCGTGACCATGGGATCTAGTTCCAGTCTTCCTATACATCAACTTGTTTTTCATGTAAAAATCTCCCTTGCCTGGAGTTGTATGACAAGTTGACAATTTTCTGAAACAAGGCTTGAGTGTTTTATCCCCAGCCTGTGCCTTCCTCATCTCTTCTGGAGTGGTATCTAACATAATATCCTCCTCCTGTCTTGAGGTCGACCTGACCTGAAGGGTTGCCATATACACAGGTTTCCTTCTGCAACGGTCAGTGTCATGATTGTCCATCTGACAATTCTTACACCACCTTTTTCCTTGGTTGAAAGATTTTCTTTCATTATATTTCCTTTCATTGAATTGTGGGAATTTATTTTTATTGTCATACCGTGGCCTATCAAATTGGTGCTTACCTTTATTTTGATCCCTAGGATCAAATTTATTAAAGTTCTGTGGTGCCCTAAAGTTATCCACCTGTTTCTTTTTATTACCTGTTACCTCTGCTTGAGCTGCTTGATACCTTTCAGCAACATTTAGCAACTCACCCAGCCTCTCTGCACCTTGTTCCATGAGAAACTTTCTCAGGTCTGGAGCCATGGACTCTCTTAGTTGCTCTATAAGGACCATTTCCTTAAGATCTTGGGTTTTCCCCAGAGAAGTCCATTTCTCCAAGTATGTCTCTATGCGTGCAGAGAACTGGTGATAGGTTTCACCTGACAGTAGTTTAGCATTCCTAAATTTTTTCCTGTAAAACTCTGCATTCTTTTCATACCTTAACAAAAGAGCTTGCTTTAGCATGTCATAATTTTCCTGATCACCTCTGCTCATTTTTGCAAAAACTTCATAAGCTGCCCCACGAAGTCCCTGAGATAACTTTAAGCTCCACCTTTCTCTCTCTAACCCATACGTGGTAGCTAATAGTTCGTACCTATTTATATAGCTCTCAATATCATCGTCTTTCTCAACAAAATGATCTAAATGAAAGTTCATAGCTGAGGTCGAGGCTCCCTGAGTAACCGTAGCATCAGAGGCAAAGGGACTGGCACCATTTTCAGGAGCATGGCCTTGAAACTCAAACTCCCTTAGTCGTAACTCATGTTCCCTTTGTAATCTCTTCTCCTCCTTTTCTGCTTCCCTCTCTGCAGCTAATCTCTTCTCTTCCCTTTCTGCAGTCTGTCTTCTTTCCTCGGCTTCCCTTTCTGCAGCTAATTTCTTCTCTTCTGCTTCCAATTTCTTAGCCTCTTTGTCAGCCTCAATCTGCAACCTCTTAGTCTCAGCCTCAGCTTGCAACCTCTTAGTCTCAGCCTCCAACTTTCTTTCGGCCTCTTTTTCTAATCTTCTTTCTTCGCGTTCAATAAATTTGTCACATTCCGTTGTGACATAGGCAACCATAACTTGCCCATCTAATCCTAACTCTTTTGCAGTCTGAACCGCAGCAGATCGAAATTTGGCCAGGTCCGCCATTGTCTATTATGTAAATTTATACAATGTCTAACCAACAATTCAATCTCTAATGGACAACACAGGCACCGTGAGCTCAACCTTATTTAATTCCACCCAAGGATACCTTTTAATTCTTATATTCCCTGAAGTGAATTACCCCCAATATTTTTAATAGTTAAAGATTCAAAATCCCAAGAGCGAGACCCCAATATATGTGGTGAAGTGGGATGTTATAAATACTTATAGGGAACTTAGTGTACTGACTGAGATCAGCTGTGAAGGTATCTATATCTATTAAGAGTAGTGTATTATAGATAACCTTACTTGCTACCACATATCTATATATCTCAGTCAGAATTATTCTGGAATAGTGTGATGCTACGTTATGTGTCTAGGGTATGAGTATGGTGAAGTGTAAGTCACAACAACAGACAGATAAACAATTTAATTTAATCCACTACTCTTGACAACACGGTGACACTCACATACATATAACACTCTACAAAGATATCTTAAAAGAGTCACTAATAAACTTTCAAATAACAATATGTATTCATTACTGGCATGAATGAATATGTGTCCTGATTCAACTACAAGGGAACCAGGAATCACAATCAATTTAAATTACAAGTTATGTACAGAATGTATTTAATATAAATATTGTAGTGACATATATTATTACAAATGTTCTATGTGTGTCAGTTGTGTAGTAGTAAAATGAGGTAATACTGGTTTTGTTTTGTTCAAGCTCTGTTGGTATTTGTCATCATGACTTCAATAGTTTGTCTTTAGGGACCAGTATTGGAGATGTTCACAGTTCCTGATTTTAAGACAAGTAAATTCCCCTCTGAATAGTATTTTTATAAAGTTATTTCAAGATGAGGGGCATAATGTTGAGCTCAGCTGGCCAACTCTGCTTATCTTGAGTGATGGCGGCAGGAAAGGACTCCTCTGCTCGAATTCTCCTCTGGGCTCAGGAGACACCTCACTGATAGCTAAAAAGACCAAGGAGTATGCTGTCCGACTCTGGATTCAGCAAATCTCTGACCAGATGCTGCTCAGTACCATCAAGACCACTGTCCCTGAAATCAAGAAGGATGTACCTTCTACTTCATAACTAATTTATATTCTCTTTTACACTGATCACAATACAGCACAAACATTGCGTTCAGAGCGTTAGGCCAACAGTCAGCTTCATCTGAAATACTTTATACCAGCATTACCATCCTTAATGGTCACTACGCCTCTGCACTTCCAGCATTATTTCTGTCTAATCAATCATCCAGGTGTCAGTGTACTATTTGGCCATTCCATGCCGTTTTACTTTTCTCCGACACCCTCTGTTCAGGCTGGAGCATTTTAGGCTTTACCTCACTTTTGCCACTGAACTACACATATATATACAGGCATAAATCAACAATTCACATTCAATTTTCATTAAAAGATATTAAATGGTTCAAGCTTACCACAATTCATACGAATAACACAGATACGTTGATTAGCAATGAATTCTGGCACAAACTGGCACAAACTTCCATCTGCCTATGTTCCAGGCTTTTATTGAGCCAAATATATGCTGGCTTCAACGCACTGATGCTTTATCAAGCTATTTTAAACAAGTGGTCTCGAACTAACGCTCCCAAGTGTGTATATCAGCGAGACTGGCCAATGAGCCACGTTTCGACAAGTGTTTGAAAAAATGTTATCTTTTCCCGTCTCCCCCAACAACCAAGATAGTATTTATAGCCCGACCAATCGTGGGTAGGCTTTCATTTGTTGCGCTCCAATCAATTTGGAGTTTACATGGTAGGCTATTTCTGTAACGTAAATTTTTTTCAAACACGTTAAAAAAAATTTTATGAGCAGAAATGATTTCATGCTGTCAGGCAGCCTCACTATTTTATTTTGGGTATAATTTATTAATTCCTGGACTATTGGCGTAACGTTTTACATATTATTTGTCAGCAAGCCCTAAGGAACCCAATTTTCCCACTTTAAAAGAGCTACGTGGCTGCGTTCAAAATATGTATTTTCTACTACCTCCTGTTTGGAAGATGTGCTGTCTGGGTACTGTTATGTTTTCAACCGTAAACCCATCTAATGTTATCTTTTCTAATAAGAGTCTGTTATGATTTATAAACCTAACTCTGGGAAAGGGTAGTGTATTTTATCACTGTCCGTCTGAAAAAGTTAGTGCTTGTAGACTTACACGCGTGATGCCAGCATTTGTATATCGCGCGTCGCGTGTTGCATGCGTTCCTGATTTTCAGCCCTCCCCTCTCGCTATCCTTTTGTCCATCTGTTCGTTCGTTTTGGTAACGTAATATAATTAATGTTAGGATTAATTTAGGTCATTACGCAGTCTCTCAATGTTTTTTCCAAGAAATACAGCACACGTTTCATTGAAGAAAGCGGGCATAATACAGTAAGCTTTTACTATCAACGTGAAAGCGTTACAATTTGCAGACGAAGCAGAAAACAAGGGGGATTTCGAGTACATTCCTTGTGACAGCAATGTCATTTTACCATTGCTCTTCTCTTTATTAATTTTATCTGTTAGGCTTCACATTTACCTAATAATTTATATATGTGGATTAGAATATTTCATGACATATACCATATATAAATAATAAATCTCGAGCGTTGTTTTAGGTAAAATACATTTACTTAACTTAGCAACAAAAACAAAACATAAGAAAGAGAAGACGAAGAAGAAGATAATGGAGAAGAGGAACAAGAAAAAGTGGAAACAGGAAGATGAAGGAGGAAGATGAAGAAGGAAGAAGAGAAAGAGAAAAAGAAGAAGAAATATGTGGAGGGGAAAAAGTAGAAGAAAAAAAAAGAAAAGGAGATGCAGGAGAAGAAGGAAGAGCAGAAGAAGAATATGACGAAGTCGAAGAAAAAGAGGAAAAAGAGGAAGAAGAAGAAAGGAAAAAGAAGGTGGAATAGAAGAAGAAGAAGAAAAAGAAGCAGAAGGAGGAGAAGAAAAAGGAGTGAAAAAGAAGAAGAAGGAGTTGGAGAAGGACGGGGAGGAAAAGGAAAAGAAAAAGACGATGAAAAGAAGGAAGAGGATAAAGAGAAGAAGGTTGGGGAGAAAAAAGAAAACTGAATAAGAAGGAGGAGAAATATCAGAGAGAAGAAGAAAAAGAAGAAAATATAGAAGAAGGATGAGGAGAAGCAGAAGAAGTAGGAGATGAAAATGAAAAAGAACAAAAAAGAGGAATAGGAGAATAAGTTGGAATAAGGAGAGAGAGAAGTATAAAAGAAGTAGAAGGGCAAATACGAGAAAGAGGAGAAGAAGAAGATGAAGGAAATGAAGATGATGAAGGAGAAGGAGAAGAAGTAGATAAAGAAGGAGGAAAAGAAGAGGAAGGAGAAGAAGAAGAAGAAGGAGAAGACGAAGAACAAGAAGGAGAAGATGATGCACAAGAAGAAGAAGACCAACGGAGAAGAGGTGAGGAGGAGAAGAAGAAGAAAAAGAAGGAGAAGACGAATGGAACCAAACGTAACCCCATCACACAATTAAATGTTAAAAACTCGAGCACCACTAATGTTACTGCGTAATCACGATCCGCCTAAAGTATGTAACGGATTCGAAATAACTCACTTTCACGCAAATGTTCTTGATAAATCCAAATTCAGAATAGAAATGTCACGACAGTGTACAACGCAAGTTCTTCGCTAACATACTTGGTCACGTGATAAAGTTCAAGGTTAGCCAAAAACGCCGGCGATACGCGAAGAAAATGGAACCAGTTGCGTTGTTTTCTACGCAGCGGGAAAAACCTCGCTCGTCTGTCTGCTTTCTCTAAATCCCTACTGTTTCATTTTCCACGCGCGAGTATCTCATACAGCAAGAAAACGCTCGTCTGCACCCAGCCTTAGAAACGAGCGGGCGTGAAACAAAACAATCGTATAGCCTTAACTCAGAGGTCGGGAACCCGCGGCTCGCGAACTGCATGCGGCTCTTTGAGTCATCTCGTGCGGCTCTTGAAAAATTGTGTTTATTATTTTAATTATATATATATATATATATATATATATATATATATATATATATATATATATATACATATATATATATATATATATATATATATATATATGTATATATATGTATATATATGTATATATATGTATATATATGTATATATATGTATATATATATATATATATATATATATATATATATATATATATATATATATATATATATATATATATATATATATATATATATATGTATAATATATATATTATTGAATGAGGGATACCATGTGATTATTTTTTGATGCGGCTCTTCAAATTTTTTTTTTTTAATGGAGACAAAATTAAATATTTGGCTCTTTTGTCATGGAAAGGTTCCCGACCCCTGCCTTAACCCATAGCCTTAACCGATCTTAAGTTTTTTTTATTTGTGATGTTTTGTTGGACTCTTGTCTTATTTTCCACACGTTTTTATTGGTCTTTTTTTTAAAACTTTTATACTGATACATTTATTTATTTTTGACAGAATCACAGTCGAATCGGGATGTAACAGTCAGAAGTACATCAAGACTGTAAACAAGATGAAGAAAACAACAACAGCTTTGGAACATCAGACATTCTGGAAACGTAAACATCTGTTTAAACAGTAAACCGTTGGACTCTGGCAGTATGTCAGCCGCCTGATAGTGGCAGGCTTCCAAAGCACGAAAATGACTTGACGCCAGTGCCAGGCGCTTTTTTTTTTTTTTTAAAGAAACGTTTTCTCTTGTAATGTGTACATAATTTTTAATTGAAATCATATTGCGAAGGCAATTTTGTATTGCCGCATTCAAATGTGATAATTGCATATGAAACTATTAAGTTATGAGATAATGTAATAAATACGTGTTTGCACAGTACTTATATGTTTCATAATGGCTGTGTTACAACTAGCCCTATGGACTTTTTCATCGTGATAGTTCTTGGGTAGTTAAATTGTTTTTGTTGTAGTTTTTGGATGGATACATAATTTGTGTGACAGTTTTTGGACTATTAAGTTGACCTAATTGTTATTATACTGAGTGATTACATGATTATTGTGATATTTTTTGGATGGTTACGTGATTCATTTCTTACTTTTGGGGATTGTGCAATGATGTTTTAGAAAAGCAAATACATGTACAAGTTTTTCCTCATTTTGGCAAGGTATAATAAACCGTTCAACTAAACGTAAGGTCCATCAGTTATATATATCTTGATACGACAGTTCTTGTTTACATTTTTGTGATTGTTTTTTATTGATATAAAACTTAAACATTTCTCTTAAAATTATGTTTGAAGAAATGTATTTTTTTTTTTTTTTTTGGCGGTAGTTTTGAATGGCAACATGATTCTTGAAAAGACTTTGGAATGCCTTTTGATATTTTTGGGGAATATTTAATCTCAACGTTTTTTGATGGTCAAGTACTTCTTGTGATACAGCAAAAAAGTTATAATTTGATCACGATGCGATCGCCCATGGAAGTAAAAGTTTAATATGTTTTTTTGACATAGAACAGAGATTACGTACACTGACAAGCACTAATGCTTAAGAAATAGACACTATAATGCACGAAGCAAAGTTAATCTGAAAAAAGAAGAGTTAGAGAGAGAAGAATAGCACGATAATAAATGAAGATATCGAGCTGAGTAAGAATATATTGAACATAGACTTAAGTCTCTAATCACAGCTGTTCAAATATTGATGCTATACAAGGGGAAAAGAATTTCGATCAGTAACGATTTACATATTGGTAACATTTTGCTTGTTCATACAATGTGCTCCAGTAAATAGTATTCGTATCTGTGTTATACCTAGGGAACATTTTCATGTGTGTACGTTATCCATTTTTAGACGTTTTAGATTTTATTTAGCGTTTTATTATCATCAGTCGTAATGATGGACACTTAAAAACGAGCACGTGTGAAAAAACATTTAGGGCACACGATGACCGATGTGTGAATTCTTATCCATTCATCGCCGTGGCTCTTTGTGATATCTTTATGATAACAGTATTGAAGATACACGTTAAAATCAAAAAATAATATATAACCGTCAGTGTACGAAATGTGTCGTCACAATTTTTACCTGTGTTTTTACATATAGTGTACACACTGAAGAATGGAGAACTGCAATAATGGAAGGATAAATGACATAATTTTGTTTTTTGGTTTAAATGAACAAAAGTATATGAAGTGCTTTCTTCAGAAGATGGTGTTTTGTTTTTATTTATTTATAATCTGAAGCAATACACTGGCATGCATTCTTGTTCTGTGTCTTTAGATTCTCTACTCAACTTATTTGTTCACTGCTTTTTGTGCTTTAATTCTACCCAGTGCTGAATTTGTCAACCCTATTATTAGTAGTATTAGGCATGTGTACATCTCTCTGAGCTGGCCTATATTAACCGTGATGTTAATAATATAGTTGTTTCACTGTTCTTTGGGCGATGAGTCGTTATTTCAAACTTTTGTGTCACTTCTTTGTGATTTCAAAAAGGTGCGCATTCTGCCTTCTTTCTCCTTACTCTTTTCCTTTTCTTTTACCATTCTTTTAGAATAACTTTGTATCATCATTGTCTAGTTTCAGAACACGTCAGTGCGCTAACTTTGTATCACCATTGTCTAGTTTCAGAACACGTTAGTGCGCTAAATTTGTATCACCATTGTCTAGTTTCAGAACACGTTAGTGCGCTAAATTTGTATCACCATTGTCTAGTTTCAGAACACGTTAGTGCGCTAAATTTGTATCACCATTGTCTAGTTTCAGAACACGTCAGTGCGCTAACTTTGTATCACCATTGTCTAGTTTCAGAACACGTCAGTGCGCTAACTTTGTATCACCATTGTCTAGTTTCAGAACACGTCAGTGCGCTAACTTTGTATCACCATTGTCTAGTTTCAGAACACGTCAGTGCGCTAACTTTGTATCATCATTGTCTAGTTTCAGAACACGTTAGTGCGCTAAATTTGTATCATCATTGTCTAGTTTCAGAACACGTTAGTGCGCTAAATTTGTATCACCATTGTCTAGTTTCAGAACACGTCAGTGCGCTAACTTTGTATCACCATTGTCTAGTTTCAGAACACGTCAGTGCGCTAACTTTGTACCATCATTGTCTAGTTTCAGAACACGTCAGTGCGCTAACTTTGTACCATCATTGTCTAGTTTCAGAACAAGTCAGTGCGCTAACTTTGTACCATCATTGTCTAGTTTCAAAACAAAGTGCGCTAACTTTGTATCATCATTGTATAGTTTCAGAACAAGTCAGTGCGCTAACTTTGTATCATTATTGTCTAGTTTCAGAATAAGTCAGTGCACTAACTTCATATCATTATTGTCTAGTTTCAGAACAAGTCAGTGCGCTAACTTTGCATCATTATTGTCTAGTTTCAGAACAAGTCAGTGCGCTAACTGTGTGCTATCATTGTCTAGTTTCAGAACAAGTCAGTGCGCTAATTTTGTATCATCATTTTCTAGTCTCAGAACAAGTCAGTGCGCTAATTTTGTACCATCATAATCATTGTCTAGTTTCAGACCAAGTCAGTGCGCTAACTGTACCATCACTGTCTAGTTTCAGAATAAGTCAGTGCGTCTATTCACCAATCATTTCCCTTTTTACGTCTGAAGGACCATGTGGACCTCAATGCTTCGGTAGCATAGTAGTATCAGTTGTTTTGTCTCATCCTTTTACAGCTGTCTTTTGAGCACTCCACTGCTTCGTTTACTCGCTATTTTCCTAGTTATCGTGTTGTATCGCCAAAGATATTTTCTTTGTGTTTTCTTCTAGTTCCTTTGCCCTCACTCTTTTCCGCTATCACTAAATTTTCTAGTAGTCATGTGATCAACAGAAGTCATGTGATGGATTGTTTTATGTTTATTTAAGGAAGTACACATACGAGTTACATGACTTCCGTGAAACATAAGTGTGTACGAGTATTGTGCATATTTGCGAGAATGAAAACTATTACGCAACTTAGGGAATATACGGATGAGAATGTGTTGAGTTAAAAAAACAACTTTTTTTCTTGGTTATTCCGTCAACGGAAATTGTGGTAATGATTTGCATTATCAGTTGGCTGGTCCAAATAAAAATCCCAACGTCGGATTAACTTTTTGTTTCGGTTGTTTGCTAGAATTTGTGAATACATGCACCAGATATGTATATATTTTTGTTCAAGTAAATAATTCAGTATTCATAAAAATTACCGGGTACTGGGTACTCGGCAGCTAGCCGCTTGGCCGGGTCGGGCCCCCTTGGGGGGGGGGGGGCAGTTTAATTCCTGGTTCCACCTGACGTAGTTGGAAATGAAAAAAAGGGGGGGGGGTGTGTTAGGAAGGTGAACGGTTCAGGCTTAAATGTCACAAACATTTTAGACGGGAGACGTACGCGGCACAAGAGGGATCCGAGTAACTTGCTGCAGTTTGTAAATATACATGTTGGAAATGGATCATGGGTCTTCTTACGTACAGCTAAATAAACTTCACCTGTTACTTAGCTCAGTATAGCTTGCTGGTCTGTGCGCAGTCCTCCTCTTCGAAATCCTGCTAGCTCTTCTCCGAATTTTACGTCTAAAATTTCAGTTGTATGTAAATTTACTCATAGGTTATGTGTAGAATTGTCAGCATAGAAAAACAAAATTAGAACGAAAGCAAACGTATGCCAGACAGAGATGTCTGTTTTCACCAAAGATAGGCCTCACAATTAATGAGAAACAACAAAACAGCGTATGAAAACTGGAGTACAGTGGTCAGCTGAGAAGCAAGTAAAAAAAAAGGTAAAGGATCCCGTTACACACCCATTGAGGCATATTGGGAATATTGTGTTAGGCCCATATTTTGTTGACCATCGGCACACTAGGGGTGATGTGGTCAGCATCACGCCGGCCGCCTTAACCTTCCCAGAGTTGCTCTGGTACCCAATTTTTTCAGGCAGGGTAGACCCCGGAGCCGTTTGCGGTCTAAAAAATCCTACCTCAGCTGGGGATCGAACCATGGACCACCGAGCTAGGAAGCCAGTGCAAGTGGGGGATCATAATTTTGCTGAAGACAGGTCTTCTGTTACATTCACAAGAAAACATGCATAAGAAGACGAATGAAATAATAGTTAAAGGATGGAAAACAGGAGTACATACCAGTGTGAATGTAACAAGAAAAGATAGGCAAAAACAATCAGATGAAAATCAATGATCATATAATGTAAGAAGTGCACAGTTTTACCTGTTATGGAAGAAGTATCTACAGAAATGAGAGTCCGATTGACAGAGTGGTTAGAGCGCTGGTCTCTCGCGGCAAAGGTGCCAGGTTCGATTCACGGTATCGACACGCTGTAAATTGATACCAAACTTTGCACTTGAGTTAGGGAAGGAAAAGGCAGCGAAAAGGGGAACTCTCGATGCTGGACTTTGTATAATGGAGTCCCTAACACTTCACTCCCTCCTACGGCAGTTATCTACAGAAACAAAGGGAAAATTCAGAAAGTTAGTGTCAGATTTGTTTTCAACACTCTGTGCCCATTGTTGACATTACACTATCTCCAATAGAACACTTGGGCGCATTCTTCCATCCTTTAATATCAAATGGTCAGATGTAATAACATTCATACACCTGTGAAGGAGAACCAGACAGCAACCAATCCAGAACAAAGTTAAAGAGTGAGAATGTGGATATACTGTATCCTTTAAATTAAATAAAAATTATATTACACGCTGACTAGAAGCATCATGAAAAGAGGTATGAGGATATCACAGAGGAAAGGTGGAAGAGATTAGCAAAGCATCAACGATTTTATGAAATACGTGGCAAGCAAAAGCTGCAATTATTTCTTCTATGGAGAACAAGACGGAATAGATAATGACAATGTCGGGTATAATCATATTCTTTCTTACTGCATTGTCAGAATACACGGGCATTGAACAAACAATTTGAACCAAGAAATGAAGCCCTAAAGATATGTGAATGGGTTTTTCCATGGGAAGAGATACAGGCAAATAGTTCTTTGAAAACTACGAACAAAAACATAAATTATGATACATAGTTGTTGTTGTTGTTGTTTTTTTTCTAAGGGCCTGCACTCTTATATGTTTCTGTTTCCACGACATGCGCACAAGCCATCAATATACCAACATTTTATGAACCTCAATTCTTTCTTCTTTTCCTTCAGTGTCCTCGATCCCTGCCCACTGCTATATATACAATTGTATTCGGGAGTAAACCCTGAGGATAAATCCGGAGTCGGAGTCCCCAAGGCAGTCTAATGTTGATGCGACATTATTCTGGCAACACCTGGTACGTGGCTGGTACCAAACTGTATCGGCTACTACCGTTCCTTTGGATCTACCGGCTGCGTGGAGAGGGGGAACATGCTGCATGGGCAACAGCTTGATCTCCATATAACTGTGCCCAAGCTCGTGTCCTGGAGAGGACACTCCAGCTTCACCCTATAGGTGTCAGCAAAACACGGGAAGTAGCAGTTACCTGTTACAAGCATTTTGTCCAATTGGCGAAGGATATCTTCTACAGACAACTGACAGATGGCAAAAGAACAGTTGGGCGACCGCACCTGAGGTTCAAAGATGTGTGTAAGAGAGACATGAGGGCATTGGACATAAATCCAGCAACCTGGGAGGATGAAGCTGCAGTTCGCACAAAGTGGCGCTGATGTCTGCGGCGCCACCTCAGATTGGGCCAAAAGAAGCTCACACAACAAGCAGAAGAGAGGAGAAAACGTCGAAAGGAATTCCAGGAAAATAGGCAGATGAGGGCTGTCACCTCGGGGCAGATAAACTTGCCAAAGACAGAGGAAGAACATTCAAACAGAAGACAGCGCTACATACGTAAAGATAAAATCAATAATCAGAAATAGCTATGGAGAAAAATGGTATAAAGAACACACAGACTCCGGTACTGCAGAACCATACTATAGATTGTACCGAGAAGAGATCAAGTGATAATTTTCAGACTAAGAACCGGCCATTGTAGTCTCAAATATCATCTGCACAACAAATTGAAAATCGGACAGATATGTGTCCGTGTGGGGAGGACAAACAGATATGTGTCCATGTGGGGAGGACAAACAAGATATGTGTCCATGTGGGGAGGACAAACAGATATGTGTCCATGTGGGGAGGACAAACAGATATGTGTCCATGTGGGGAGGACAAACAGATATGTGACCATGTGGGGAGGACAAACAAGATATGTGTCCATGTGGGGAGGACAAACAAGATATGTGTCCATGTGGGGAGGACAAACAAGATATGTGTCCATGTGGGGAGGACAAACAAGATATGTGTCCATGTGGGGAGGACAAACAAGATATGTGTCCATGTGGGGAGGACAAACAAGATATGTGTCCATGTGGGGAGGACAAACAAGATATGTGTCCATGTGGGGAGGACAAACAAACAGTAGAACACGTCTCCAAAACTGTCGGATACACGAGAGGAGAAGGGTGGCAGCTTGACCTTCTCCAACCCAGTTGAGGGAGAAACTGTATGGTGACGAGACAAGCCTGAGACGGGCTTCCAGTTTTATAAGAGAGATAGATGGGATTATTTGAAAACGATCGACGAAGGAGAAGTGTCATTGATCCTGCACCGGATAAAATAACCAAAAGTTTATATTACACCTGAAGATTCCAATTTTTAATTTGTTTGTTATTTCTTTCATGCTGATATCTGTCTTAAGCTGTTGGACGCATTTTTGACCATTCCTGGTCTCATCTTTAATTGTGTTTAACAATAGCCATTATTCGGCGCTATATGTCAAATAAGTCGTTCTAGCACCTCGCCATTTATGCAATGTATAAATTAAACAAGAAAATTTTATGGACTCAGTGCTTGTTAAAAGAAACATATGGAACACGTAATGTTTACTTATGTCCGTGGGAAGACATCTTGCATGATCTAACCTATAACGGGGGGTGTCGGAGTGGCTAAGAGGTATGGCGTCCGCCTCAAATTCTAGAGGTACCAGGTTCCATTCCCAGTTGAGGGAATATAATTTATGGACATTTTTCTCAGAACCGGTGGTCCTAATGATGTCACTGTCATACTCCCCCCTGGTCTCGTGTGTAGTGAGGTCGGATACCTAGCCTTCTCGGATAAGGGCGAAAAAATAGGAGGTCCTGTGTGCAAGCTGCGCACGTTAAAAATCCCCCGGCACTTGGAAATCGCAAAGAGTAGGCCATAAGGCCGCTGCCCTGGCAAAATTTAAAAATTAGGAAAACCTTCCCACCACAAAAATATCTATAGAATGTGTGATTCCTATATACACACATTGGGATTCTCGCCGGTGCTACGTAGTTCGAGCAATGTGCTGAGATCCTCCTTGTGTGATCTAAGGGAAGAGATTGGAACTCTGGTTGTCCATGTGCAATGAAGATAGCCCTTAAAACCAAACCTGTGACGGTGCTGTACATTCAGTAATATTAGAATCATTCTTCTAATTCTTCGTTCGTCCTCAGACTTCTAGTTCTACAGTAATAACTCTAATAAAGGCAGTAGTCAGCTCAAGGTTCTTGACATCTTCAAACATTTTTTCATGGACTCTGATTTAAGCGTCTTTTATCTTCTTTCAATTATAGGCATTTTTTTTCTTCTTTTTCAGAGAAGAGAGCTGGGGTGAATATATGAACGACTCAGAGTAAAAACAAATATTGTACGGATAGATTCGCCACACTTTTAAGCTCTCAAAATTGATTTCCACGAATATATCTCCTGTGGCTATGCGGATCTCTAGGCGTAGCTATCATCGCCTTTTCTTCTGTTTTCCATTCTATTTATACAGTTATTTTCTCATTTTGTCAGGTTTCCATATAATTTTCTCATTTTCCAAGCTCCCTTGTAATTAATTTACTCAGTTATTTTGTCAGTTTCCAGGTGTCCTGATTTAACTACCATACAATCCTCTCCGCTTCTCATTTGACAAATTGATTTATATTATTATCATTGCCGGTTTCAAAATGTATAAGATGCCATGTTCATTGAGGGGTTACCCATTTTTCATATTTAATCGTATTGTAACCCTTGCCTTTTTCTACGCTTACATAATTATTATATTTGATTTCTCAGTCATGGAAATAAAATGCTTTTTTTTTAAATTTTACTGTAGAAAGAGTATTATCCCTGCGAACCCACCACATCCCAACCACTGTTAACTGTATAAGCGATGTTTCTGTGCTCATTAGCCGTGGGATTTAGAGCGACTCCTTTACTTGTTGTAAATTGTACACCCTGTGTACTTTCTGCATGAGGCTTGTACACCTTGATCGTTTTACAGAATGCTGTCATACATGGTGATTGAAAAGTGACTTGCTATTTTAAAATCTTTATTTCCTCACTTGTATCCACTGGCCATGCACGAAACAAATATCTAAATAAGAAGCAATAACTGCCATTTGACTTATAAGTTTCAGGGGGTCGGAGTGACTAAGGGGTATGGCGTCCGCCTCGATTTCTAAAGGTAACGGTTTCGATTCCCAGTAGAGGGAATATAATTTATGGACTTTTTTTTTCAGAACCAGTGATCCTAATTATATATATATATATATATATATATATATATATTATATATATTTTTTTTTTTTTTCCCCCCCCCCCCCCCCCCCCCCCCCCCCCCCCCCCCCCCCTTTTTTTTTTTTTTTTTATATATATATATATATATATATATATATATATATATATATATATATATATATATATATATATATATATAAACAAATAAAACAGTATTGAATCAGTTTTACAAATAAACTGTTCACAGGAAACAAGGGACGTTTCGTTTTCACCCTTTGTCAGGCACAGTTACAAACAGGCAACAAGGACAAAAAATATAGATTATAGACTGCAGTCACGTAATATATAATAACACATATGAAGAGCAATAATAAAGCAAGGAAACTACACAACCGAAAAGAATTAATCAATACAAGAAAATCAACGAAAATCAAAAGCAGAAAATGGAATTAAAAAAAACAAGAAGTTCTGCTATAAGACTCTCTGCTGAAAGAATCGGGCAAGTAATGAACACTGGTCCCAGTGGCGTCCAACAGCGATGAATACAAGTGACGTCATAAAAATACGCAAATAGAAACACAAAACTTCATAAAAGAAAGATCGTGAAAAAAGCGGCGGATGAAATAAAGAAGTCTGAAATACGGGAAAGCCAATGAATAACAGAGTCAAGCAAAATGATGTTGGACTTTAAGACCATTAGGAGAAAGACAACCCATTACGAAAATGAGACGATTCTCTAGAATCCAAGGTCCTAATGATGTCATACTGCCCCCTGGTCTCATGGGTAGTGAGATCAGATACCTTGCCTTCTCGGATAAGGGCGAAAAAATAGGAGGTCTCGTGTGCACGTTGAGCTCGTTAAAAATCCCATGCTAGTTGGAAATCGTAAATAGCAGGCCGTAAGGCCTCTGCCCTGGCAAAATTTACAAAATTAGAGACCTAGCCGCCACAAAGATATTTACAGAATGTGTGATTTCTATATTCACACATTGGGATTCTCGCCGGTGCTACGCAGTTCGTGCACTTTGCTGAGATCCTCCTTGTGTGATCTAAGGGAGGAGATCGGAGCACTGATGGAATTATTCGTGTGTAATGAAGATGGTCCTTAAAACCGAAACCAAACCAAACTAATAAGTTTTTTTTTTTCAAGAAACAAAATAAAATCTAAAATGACAAATAAACTGATGCTACAAGAGGCAGCCAAAAATACCGCCCACTATGAAATTACATGTTGAAAAGACCGGATCTCTCGCTGAGCTGTGATGTTAATGTGATATATTTTTTATGCAATGAAAGGACGTTAACTTTTCTTTATTTTTACGTTTGTTTCATAAGCATTTGTTGGATAGGAGTAACGATATTTTCGTCAAGTACCATGCCTAGTGGTGTAGGAGATCATGTCTCTCCACAACTTCCTGTCTCCAGTACAATTTATCAATTCTGCTGGTGTTGACTTCTTTCCATGCCACGATGTCAAACTGTCCAGTATTTGCTCTCTTTGTCTTCCTCTATCTCTTTTTCCTTCAATCTTACCTGTTGTTACTATATATTCCAGCTTTCCTCTTCTCATAACATGACTACAAAAAGTGGATTGCTTCTTTCTAACTTGTGAAATAAGTTTCCTTTGCGCATTGGCCTCTTTCAGGACATCTTCATTACTCTTTTTTGGCTGTCCGTGGTATTTTGTAACATTCTTTTGTGAAACCATATCTCTGTGGCCTCTAGTTCCTTCCCTACTTGTTTACATATTGTCCATGACTCACTCCTATATGTCAGGATTGGTTCTATATAACACTGAAGAACTCTCTTTCTTACTTCCAATGACAAAGAATTGTTGCATAAAATACTCTTCATTTTATAGAATGCTACTTTTGCCTGAGCTATTCTGCTCTTCACTTCTGAGATGCATCTTCCATCCGTTGTTATTAATGTGCCAAGGTATTTGAATTTATTGGCCTGTTTTAAAACTGTTTCATTTACTTTGATAGTGCATTCTGGGGAAGCCATTTTCTTTGAGACGACCATTACTTCTGTCATTTTGCTATTAAGTCTGAGGCCTTTATTTTCACTTTCTGCCACTATTGTATCAAAGTAACAATAAAATAATTTAAACATAGGAAGTGACTTTTCAGTTACCAGTATAACAAATCAAGTTGAAAATCGTACAGATCAGTGGTTCTCAATTGGGCCCTATCATATTTCTAGGGGGCCACAGTAAGATGGTAAAGTACCTTTTTCAGCTAATAGCGACTATGAGGGAGGGCCACATAGGTAAATGAGGCTCTGAAGGGGGCCATGAGCAAAACAAGATTGATAACCCCTGGTATAGATTAAAAACTCAGAAAGTCTTTATGAAAACGGAATCATCAATATAAATAAAATCCCAGCTTTTTCTGTCAGTAACGCTAAGGGATGCAACTTTGGTTGAAAGTTAGACATTAATTGTATTGTTTCCCTTATATGTACTCTCCCGAAAATAGTAACACTCGACAAAGAAAAGTGCGCAAATGACTGTGTGCACAAAATATATTTATAGAATGTGTGATCCCGTATACACATTGGGATTCTCGCTGCTGCTACGTAGTTCGTGTACTGTGGTGATGCACGGTGGTTTTTTTAAAAATACTTTTGAATAAGTAAAATTGCCGTTAGGTATTGGTGGTTTTGAATTTAATTCCCGTCTTATGATATCTTGTCTGCTTATATGCGACATAGAACTTTTAATGGCACCAAACCCTGATGGAGAAAAAAAATTAAAGAGTTGAGAAGGTCGGTCTGAAGAAGTACTGCCTTTTCGTGGTTGCTAATAAAAAATAAAAATTTTTTCAATGTATTAATGATTGAGTGTTCTTGGTTTATTCTCTTTCTATCTCATGTTCCGTCTATGTCATCTTTTTCTCTTTCGATACTTATTTTACAATGATAACGTTTCTTCGCCCCCCCCCCCCTCCCCCGTTTTCTTTACATTAACTTTTTAAATAATAATATTGAAAAACCTACTAGAGTTGACGAACATACTTTTCTGTGATATAATAGTTAATATATGTTTAAACCAGGGTTGTGGAGTCGGCCCAAACATTTCCGTCTTCGACTACTGAAACTTTAGAAGTCCGACTACAGTTTTTTTTTACTAGTCATATACAGTTCGGAGTCGGAGTCCGGGAATTTTTTACCGACTCCGATTCCACTAAACAACGCCAGATTTCACGACTCCGATTTCACAGCCCTGGTGTAAACATTCAGTCAGTAAAGCAGGGTTACTATGAAGAAAATATTGGGTGAAGTATGTTAACGTCAGAGAACGCTACATTAAGGAATCAGTAATAACACTGTTGTTTGGTCACAGAAATATCGAAATAAAAACTCATTCTCATTAAGTGCCATCTTCACATTGAAGGTCCGGCTGCAATGGATCTCCAACGTCTTCTGCCTCTTGTCTTGATGGTGCACTCTGATAGACTCTTTCTTGTCCATCTCTTGTCTTGATGGTGCACTCTGATAGACTCTTTCTTGTCCATCTCTTGTCTTGATGGTGCACTCTGATAGACTCTTTCTTGTCCATCTCTTGTCTTGATGGTGCACTCTGATAGACTCTTTCTTGTCCATCTCTTGTCTTGATGGTGCACTCTGATAGACTCTTTCTTGTCCATCTATTGATGTTATCTTCCCACTTATAGCGATTGTCTTCCTCTTGCACGTTTGCCTTCAACTCTGCCTTCTATTATCGTCTTCTGCAAGGTGTTATGTCTTTTTTTACGTGGCCAAAATATTTTAGCTGTCTAATTGTGATCTCCTTCATTAATTCCATGTTCATACCTAGGTTTTTCTGGGACCTCTTTATTTGCTTTCTTCTCTTTCAGTGAGACGTGCCCCATTCGAGCACTGAGCATATACTCCATACCACGTTTATTTACGTATTTCATATTTCTGACATAAATGAACATTAACCCCCCCCCCCCCTCCCCCAGGCAGACATATTACCAGAGATATTGTGCTAATTTTACATAATACTTTTATCTAGTTTACAGTGATTGAAAAGTCCCTTCCTATTTTTTAAACTGCCATTTCTTCACTCCTATCCAGGTAATTTATACGAAACAAACATCGAAATAAAGAAAATTAACTGCCATTTTATTATCATCAATTGCTATGTCTCATTAACATTAATTGCTATGTCTCATTAACATCAATTGCTATGTCTCGTTAACATTAATAGTCAGCATAAGATCCGGTCTGTTCAGAATATAATTTCGCAACGAGTAGTAATTTTTTATGTCTCTTGTACCGTCAGTTTATTGGTCATTTTAGATTTTTATTTTGTTTTGTTTCTGGGATAATAATAATAATAATAATTTAAAAAAATGAGACAAAAACGTATTTGTCAAATGGCAGTTATTGTTTTTGACATTTGTTTCATGTAATATCCAGTGGATACAAGTGAGAAATAAACATTTAAAAATAGCAAGAGACTTTTCAGTCACCCATTAGAACCTACGTTATTAAAAATTTTTATTTGCACAATGACTGGCAGAAAAAAAAAATCTACTAGGACAAAATCAGCAAATTTGTATTTCATTTAAAAAATCTCGAAAACAGTGATTTAATACAATCAGTCAACCCTCACCTGTATATGTATTTATGCATTTACTCTTGGTCTGAGCATTATTATTTGTAAATAAACTTTGTTTACATCTTACTGAATTCTTTGTTACTGTCAACTATTTTGTCGGGAAAAAAAAAGTACGCTACTGAAAGGCCGTTACATAGACATAAAAATACACAAAGCGCGTCGGAGTGGCTCAGAGGTATGGCGTCCGCCTCGTATTCAAAAGGTTCCGGGTTCGAATCTTAGTTGAGGGATTATAATTTATTGAAATATTTTTTTTCACAACCAGTGGTCCTAATTACGTCATACTTCCCCCATGGTCTCATGGGTAGTGAGATCGGATGCCTAGCCTTCTTGGATAAGGGCGAAAAAATAGGAGGTTGCGCACGTTAAAAATCCCACGGCAGTTGGAAATCGTAAAGAGAAGGCTTATCAGGCCGCTGCCCTGGCAAAATTTAAAAATTAGGAAACCTATCCACCACAAAAATATTTACAGAATGTGTCCTATACATTATATACAAACACTGGGATTCTCGACGGTGCTACGGAGTTCGTGCACTGCGCTAAGATCCTCCTTGTGTGATCTAAGGGAGGAGATCGGAGCACTGATGGCGTTGTCCGTGTGCAATGAAGATAGTCCTTAAAAAAAAATACACAAAACTGTCTTTTAAAACTCAGCAGAAGTTTACAGAATTTGTCAGGTGTCTCAAACCGCAGTGGCCATTATGTTGTTTCTCTGTGTTGTTGTTTGTTTGAATGTGTTATTATTAACAACGTATAATAACTACAGTAAAATATTCTATATGCATACCGGTACTCGTTAAGAAATGACAGTCAAGCAGTGAGGCCACGGATCTCCACGCCACATGCCTGGCAAAACAACAAAGATACAATCATTTGTAACGAAGCATGAACCTACAGGCACAATCAATCTAATAAGTATACGAAGTTAGTTTTACAAATGACCAAAACACTTGAAGCACAAGCTGCTTCGGGATAACCATTCGTCAAACACAGTCACAACAGGACACATAGAGGAGAAATATAGAAAAAGACAAATGAGAGAATGAAAAAGGATACATCAGACATGTTCTTCGTTTGTTATCTTCTTTCGTGATTAATACGGTTACTTGTTAATTTTTCCCACCTGTGTGCTGTCCATTGTCATTTTCTCATAGCCTTTCTGTAATACTGTCTTCGTTTTCAGTTTGCTACTGTGGCTGGGGGGTCCGGAGTGGCTCAGAGGTATGGCGTCTGCCTCTAAATTCTAAAGGTGCCTGGTTCGCTCCGAGAGCACAGAGAATATAAGTGATGAATTTTTTTTTTTTTTTTAACAGATCCAGTGGTTCCTAATAATTTCATACTCTCCTCTTGATCTCCTGGGCAGTGAGATCGGATGCCTAACCTTCTCGGAAAACGGTGAAAAAAATAGGAGGTCCCGTGTGCAAGTTGCGCTCGTTAAAAATCCTTCGTGAGTTGGAAATCGTAAAGAATAGGCCATTCGGCCGCTGCTCTGGCATAATTTTAAAAAATTAGGAAATTCTACCCAACTCACAAATATTCATAGAATGTGCAATTTCTGCATACACACATTGGGATCCTCGCCGGTGCTACGGAGTTCGTGCACTGTGCTGAGATCCTCCTTATGTGATCTAAGGAAGGAGATCGGAGTACTGATGGAGTTGTCCATGTGCTATGAAGATGGTCCTTAAAGCCAATACCAAACCGAACCAAACACTGTGGCTGACAAAAGGTATCCCGAATAGCCACTGTGGCTGACAAAGGGTATCCCGAATAGCCACTGTGGCTTATGTAGTGTTTCCCGAATAGCCACTGTGGCTTACAAAGGATATCCCAAAATGTTCTGTATGTCTAGTGTCAATCAATAATCATTACCATTTAGCTCCCCGAGGAGCATAGGCCTTCAGCAAAACACATACCAAGTCTTCCTGTCCCGTGCCATCCGCTCAAGTTCTTTCCATGTTTTCCTCATCATTTTCACCTCTGTATCCAGCTCTTCTCCATGTGTTTTTTGGTCTACCTCTGCCTCTCTTTCTCTGTGGATTCCAGAACAAGGACTGCCTTGTAATGCTATCAACAGGTTTCCTCAATGTGTGTCGCCAGCGTCTTCTTCTCAACTCTTGTTCCACTGGCACTTGTCTGGTTCTTGTCATCAATTCCACATTTGTGACTTTGTCATACCATTTCAGTCCTTGTATTCTACGCGAGCACCCGTTTATAAAAGTCTGTAGCTTTTTGGTTGTTGTTTTTGTTGCTCTCCATGTCTCAGAGCCATACAATAGGACTGACTTGACATTTGAGTTGAAGATTCTTATTTTCGTGTTGGACTTGATTTCTCTTGTTTTCCATATGTTTCCCAATGCAATGAAAGCGCCTCTTGCTTTTTGTAGTCTTATTTTGATATCATTGTCTGTCCCTCCAACTTTGTCTATATTACTACCAAGATATGTGTACGATTCTACATCCTTTAGTGGTGTTTCTTCAAGTTCAATCTTGTTATCATTTCTTGCATTTATTCTCATAATCTGTCTTTTCTCTGTGTATTTTCAGGCCCGCATGTTGTGACCTCTCATCGAGAATTTTCATTTTCTCTTGCATCTGATTACACTGACAAACAAAATTTTTCTTTCTTATATACGAATAAGTGTTCTTAGGTCAGTTTTTTGCGCTGATTTCAAATCTGAAATCCGTTTATCTCTATCACATCGTGTTCTTAAGATATTTGTGAATAAATATATTTTTGGGAAACCGTTATTTGCTCCGTTTCATTTTTACTATATAACTTATTAAAAATTAATAAAATGCAAAATAATTCTACTTTTTATACTGCTAAAAGATGCATGACATATGTTACGCTATTTTTCAAATAGTTACTGTATTTTGAAATAATTCTGAGCGAAATATGGCTTCTAGAAGTTGTAGAAATTCGGCTGATCTGTTCTGTTACGTGTGCGGATATTTTACCGATCGTATTCACCAGAAAAACTTTACACCATTACTAAAGAAAGCATATGAACTTTATTTCGATTCGAAAGTTGATGATGCAAATAAATCTTGGAAGCCAAATGCAGTTTGTTCGACTTGTGCAAATTCATTGGCAGGTTGGTTACGAAAATCGCCGAAGCATAAGTCGATGCCTTTTGAAGTGCCAGTAATATGGCGTGAACCGACAAATCACGCTACTGATTGTTACTTCTGCTTGACAAATATCCATGGTTTCACTTTTAAAACTAGAAAGTCTGTGGTTTATCCAAATATTGAATCGGTTTCGAAACCAGTGCCTCATGATCCAATCACGTGTCCGATCCCAGCTTTTACACCAGAACAATATCCGTTGGACGTGAATGAACCATCAGAAAGTGATAGTTTACCTGCTTTTTTGAAACTAATTCTGACTCCTGGGATTATATACCGGTGAATGATGGTGTTTCACTTAACACATTAACTAACATTGAAAAACACACTGTGGCCGAGATTAAGCTTTTTTCCCATTGATTTCAATCCTCGCTCTGTTTTGCACAAAGTAAGCTGTAGTTTTCGTAATTGTTTACATATTTTAATGAATTACACGTCATTTTAAAGATAAATGAATGTACTATTACAATAAGAACTATTTGTTACTCTAATAGAGGTTGTTACTATTTAACGGCTATATGATGGCCGAGGACTTGCAATATTTTCACAATTATAACTTCTTTGCGCCCCATGTTCTATCAATCAAAATCACCATTTCAACAAAAACGGGGGGGGGGGGGGGGGGGGGGGGGGGGGGGAAGGGTCCCATCGTTCACATCGTCCTGTCAACGCTTGTCCCCGTTGCCTAGATCTATCAGTCAATTGTCGACAACAAATGTTTCTAGCCTATTTTTACACAGATGTACACGCATCTTTGTCGTTGTCCTGATCTCTAGTTGCCACGGTATATCTAAAGCAGTTTTTACACGATTTGGGTTCATTGACAAAAACGCTGAAATTAATGAACATAATATCAACTTTCCAGTGTTCTACAACAACCATGCTTTGGGAATTTGTTTTCCGGTGGCAACTTAAAATCTCGAACCAGATCAGAAAGTGTTTCAGTACATTTTTCATTCATTTTATTACTAAAATTAGATTGACGCTCTGAGCGGCTTGCGGTCCAAATGATAGGATTTCAAAAGCCGGTCCCACCGGCTTGCGGTAGTTAATGTGTTAATTAACCATTCAGAACTTTCAGATCTAATACGTGATCTCGCTCTTATCAAACGGAATTACTCGGTTCGCGACTCAAAGAATGGAATCTGTTAGCGCCCAATACTCCGATATCTAAATTTCGCCATAGACACAGAGAACTTGTTCAATACTTTGAGATGGATGATGACATTTGCTATTGCAAAGATGTAAACGGTCTAATGGTGCAGCTCGGTCATGAGCACATAGTCAACGAATGGCGACTTTTCATCGACTCTTCCAAGACTAGTCTAAAAGCCGTGTTATTGCATAACGGAAATTTATTTTCATCAATTCCAGTCGCCTACTCTGTTCATATGAAAGAAACTTATGACAATATGGCTATACTTTTGGCAAAAATAAAGTACAAGGACTACCAATGGCGGATTTGTGGAGACCTAAAGGTCATTGCAATTCTCACGGGCATGCAGACTGGGTATACTAAATTTTGTTGCTTCCTATGTGAATGGGACAGCCGCAACAGACAGGAACATTATGCAAGAAAGGTGTGCCTATCAGGGATCGTATGCAGCTCGGGCATAAAAATGTAATACACGAGCCATTAGTTAACAAAGACAGCATATTTTACCACCGTTACATATAAAGTTGGGGCTCATGAAGAATTTCGTAAAAGCGTTAGATAAAACGAGCAAAGCTTTCACTTATCTTCGAGAAAAGTTTCCGCAAGTTAGCGATGCAAAGATAAAGGAAGGTATCTTTGTAGGACCTCTGATTAGGAAAGTTATTGCAGACAAACAATTCGAGAACTTGTTACATGGTAGTGAACTTCGCGCATGGATGGCATTCAAATCGATCGTCGATAACTTTCTGGGAAATCACAAATCTGTCGACTATGTGCATACTGTTAAGCAGTGCATAGATGCATACAGAATTATGGGCTGTAACATGTCCCTCAAAATCCATTTGCTCGATTCGCATCTTGACTTTTTCCCTGACAACCTTGGCGAAGTCAGCGATGAACATGGAGGACGATTCCATCAAGATATCGCCGTAATGGAGTCACGTTATCAAGGACGGTGGAGTGTGACCATGCTTGCCGATTATTGTTGGATGCTTCATCGCGATGTACCACATGCCATTCACCGACGAAAGTCGACTGCAGAGAAATTCAAGCCTACATAACTGTTATACTTCTTGTACGAATGATGTTGTAATACTGTATGCGTTGTTAAAAAACTTCAATTGCGTATTTCTAGCGATCCCGACCTGATAGAGAAAAACGGTTTGCAGATTTAAAAACAGCGCATTAAAATTGACCAGAAAAACATAAAAATGTTAGAGAAAGACAAAATTTTTTTTTTTTGTTAGCCAGTGTTATGGTTATGGGACAGAAGAGCCAAGTCATCTGCAAAATCTAGATCATCAAGCTGTTTAGTCAGATTCCACTGGATTCCATTTCTGTTGTGTGGTGTCGATGTTTTCATAACCCAATCTATTGCTAGTAAGAAAAGAAATGGAGACAAGGGGCATCCCTGTCTCACTCCCGTTCTTATCCTAAACGGTTCTGTAAGTTGTCCTTCATGAAGAACTCTGCATGTCATGTCTTCATCGGCCTTACTTATTAAGTTAATGATCTTCATACAAACTACATAATGCCTCATCAGTTTCCAAAGTGATTCTCTGTCTACACTGTCAAATGCCTTTTCATAGTCCACGAATCCGATGTAAAGCGGTGAATTCCATTCCAGACTTTGTTCATCTACGAAACTAATTCTCAACTATTATTCTCAATGTGGCTATCTGGTCTGTACAGGATCTGTTTTGTCGAAAACCTGCTTGTTCGTCTCACAGTTGCTTGTCTATGGACTCTTTTAATCTCTCAAGGATAATCCTGTTTAATACTTTTCCTGGCACTGATAGTAACATTATTCCTCTATAATTTGTGCACTCTTGTAAAATTCCCTTCTTAGGCAACTTGACCAGATAACTTTCCTTCCATACGGCGGAAATGACCACGCCAGCGTAGTCCGCGCTGTCTTCTGAAGGTCAGCACGTGACTGTACCTCGACGTTTGTCACTTTGTCCTTCCACGAAATACCAAGGATCTGGCGTAGACACATTAGATGGAAGGTATTGGGCCTTCCTTCTTGCTTAGCATAAGTTGTCCATGTATCGCTGCTATATAAAAGCGTGCTGGTGACACAGGCATTATATACCGCAGCTCTGGTCTTCATTGTGAGTTTGGAGTTTCCTCAAACACGAGTTGTGCGACAGGCAAAGATAGTAGCTTTGCCAATTTGGCTGTCAATTTCTGTTTCCAGAGAGAGTTTGTCGTTGGTGGCAGACCCCAGATGTGAAGTGGTGCACTACTGATACTAGGTAAAAAGGGTAAAGGTAGGCCCAAGAACAGATACAGCCGTAGGGGAATGAAGTGTTAGAGACTTCTTCCTACTAGGTCGAGCATCGAGAGGTGGGATAACCAGTTCCCTCCTTCGCTGCCTTTTCCTTCCCTAACTCAAAGAGCAGAGTCAGGTACCCATTTACCGCTGGGTAGACTGGAGAGTCGGTACTGTGATTCGAACCCGGCACCTTTTCCGCGAGAGACCACCGCTCTAACCACTCAGTCAACTAGACGCTCTGATACTAGAAACAATACAAAAAAATTAAATGCCTATGTTGCGGTAACTAGGCCTTCATCAGAGACAACGAACTAGGACAGAAGAAAAAGAAAGTGATAATTCAGTTAAATCCATAAAAATGATACGACCCACTAATGAAAGTATCCAAAGTCGCTGTCATCAATGATGTAAGACATATACCGTAGATCTATAAAGCAAAGAAATAAATGCATTAAAAAATTGGATTTTTAAAGATAAATACGCACAAGCAGATACTGTCTAAATAGTTTTCTGTTTACCACAGGCAGGAAACAGATCGTTCTCTGCATCCCGTGACATATAAACGCATCAGAACAATCAATTATCTCATGCCACCACATCGTGTTCCATTGATTCCCGTGACATTCAGAACGCCAAAACAGGCTAACGGACTCGTGTGCTAGTTCGGGAATTGTTTCGTGACTGCTTGTTGCCGTTTTGTTTTTTGGTAAGCTTCCAAAAACTTGAGGTCATGCATATATGCGAAGTTGTGGGTGTGGTAGAGAGGCGTGGTGGGCTTTGTTCTAAATTATATTCACGTAATTCTTCTACCATCAAAAGCTTGTACGGCATATACAAATTAATCTTCTTTATTTTAATACTGTGGTCACGAACATATTTTTTTTGGGATTGGCAAATTTACTTATAGAAAGACAAGCTAGTCACTAAATGAAATATAATACCCAGCCATAGTTAGAAAACAAAAATTAAATTCAGAATCTTCAATTCAAATACCAAGTCAATCTTACTGTATAGTTCTGAAACACGCAGAACAACAAAAGCAATGTTACGTGTCTTTTATATTGTTAATATTAATATTTAATGACAGGCTGGTTCCTGTGACCAAGTTCACTTCTAGGGTAGTAGACGTATCAGACAACGAAACAGGCCAACATCAAACAGTATTATTTGAGCCACAACGGACGAAGTGGACGGTATACATTTTTATTAATAATTCAACGCTGCTCCACATTCAATACAGTTCAGGCCAATAAACAACGGCATATAATATGCAGTCGTCGATATAACTTTAGGCAGTCCGTTCATGTCTGGAACGCTGTCCTTTTCATTCTCAATATTTTTAATATATATTCACACTCGACACTGAGAAGCTATACTCCCTGTAAATGCAGATAACTAGATACACCTGTGGTGGATTTGATGTTAAGAAATGTTGTTGTTATGTACTCTTAGTGTACTGAATGAGGTCAGCTGTGAAGGTCCCTGAATATAATAAATATTATGGTAAGTTACAGGGTACCTTTCTGCTACCACCTTTATGATCTCACTCAGACTTATTCTTTGACTAGAATGTATAATGATGATGACTACGTTTGGTGTCTAGGGTTATGTATAAGTAGTGTAATGTTGCATTAACCAACTAAACATATACACAAGTATTTTATTATCCACACAACACAACAGTACTACAACAATCACATACACACTACACTTTAAAAGACTATCTTAAGTAAGTCAGTGGTTGAATTTTGTGTAACGTTAATAATTTTTTTCAATTTATTATCCTGACTCTATTTTGTTAGAATCAGGATTGACAATCAAAAGTGAAATCAATGGAATTATTTACAATAATCAATTTATACAATGGATCGTCTGTCCATAATAAAAGTATTAATATAATAAAAGTGTGTAGGTGTAGTTTTCTAAATATGATAATACTGGTATATGTATAATGGTAGGTTGTTGGTTATCGTCACTCCCTATCGTTTATTTTCTTTTCATTTGTCATAGGTGAAATTCTTTTATTTGATAATGTCAGTTTTTTATTGTTAATAACTGAAGTTCATAGAGGTTGAGACTTTCGGTGCCGAACGGGCACTTAACTTCGAAGGAGAACCCTGGTAAGTCTTGTCCTAGGCTCGATGGACCATCTGGTTCACTTCATAAAAGGCAATGGCCTCCAGTACGTGCCCGAATTATGCAACAAAGTCAGGAATCAATCAGTTCCCACGAGCCTGGTTTTATGTGACTGTCAGGGCCACAAAAACCCCTGAAATAAGAAGGTTATGCATCCTTCTTTATAATAAGTATACAATAATATTCCACAGTTAATTACAGGTACAGTACAAACAAACGCATAGGGTCAGCTCTTTATGACAACCTATTGTACCATTATATTTTGAAGTGGCAATGTATACCAGTATTCCTCTCCCCTAATGGTTACAACGCCTCTGCAATTCCAACAGTAATCTTTTTCCATACAATAGGAAAGGTGTTATGCTCCTTGATGATAATCATATATATATAATTTTGTAGTTCTACACCTCTCTGATAGGCTATCATATGATGGATCAATCTCTAAGCTTGGCCTAAGTCTGCCATCGACTCACTTACTTACAGTCGTATGTTAGTATCTCACATTCAAACTTTATTTTAAATAAAAAGGTTAATAAATTCAATCTTACCACAATTTCAATGAATATTACACACAAGTAACGATGATTGGCAGATCTGGCCCAAGTTATCACTGCCCTGTCCAGAAGTTTATAATATTTGTATTTAGAATTACACTTCTGATCTCATTGTCTCGCGGCAAGATTTTTTTAAGAAATGGCGTCCTAGCCTAACAATTTTTCCTCAATATCAACTAAGCTGGCCAATAGAAGCAGACGACTATGAATTTTAAATCGAACTTTAAAAAAACAATTCCCAAAATACTACGGTTACTACTACAAGTATATTTTTAGTGTTAGGTTAGCCAATCTCCTCTCGCCTTCCTTTAAACTACAGCCAATCGAAATCTTGGTACCTTTTAGTCCTATTTACCCAAAGTTTTTTTTTTTCCAAAATATGTTATGAAAAAATTAAGCAGGCGTGATCTTTTTTCTCCTCAGTCCGTCTCATCATACATAATATTATTGCCATTATTTTGGTTATTTTTTGTGCTAGTGGGTAACTGACACAATATTATTGCTCAGGACACCATAAGGCATCCGAATATATAATTTTTATGGCCCTATGTATTATGGTTCATTATTCCATATTTTTTTTTTAGTTTTGTATCGTAATTTGAAACGTGCCCAAGGCTATGTTGCTCGAGTTGGCTTTTTTTTTAAATCAACGCGAGACGGCGTTCCCTAGGTTCTGTCTTTCCATCCCTCCCCTCTTTTATTCTTTCACTCTCGTCTTGGCAATCCGACTTGACCTTGCAAAAGTGTTACATTTAATCTGAAGGACGAATTTTTCGAAAAGACAGTATCTTTCATTCGGCTAATAGGTTTATCAAAATCGACATGCGGGCGGGCGTAGGAGAATACTACGCTGGACTCAATTTTTATTTTCTATCTTATTTTTGACTTTATGCACTAGAATATTATCTAATTTAGCTATTGTATTGAGAATATCGTCACAACACCTCACAGAAGATCTTGATGTATTAGTGATGGAATAACACAGGGATATACACTGAAATTCAGGAGCTCAAACACATGCGTCCACTCGCCATGACACACGATGGTAGAAGACTACAGCAGACAATCTCCTCACTTCTGCTTTTTTAGTTTCACGTCTGCCAAACAACCATATCGGCATGACGTCACTTCCTGTATTAATAAGTGACTCCGTATAAAATAAACAAACAAGGAGCCCTGTTGAGCTACCTATTATACCGTCACAATCGTTATGAATTCTAATCATATTCCCCCCCCCCCCCCCGCAAAAATAATGGAAACAAAGTTTTCATTATTCCCGTGGTGTTAGTATAACATCATCATCATCATGTGACGTATTCTTTCCAGAACGTTGTCTCCATTACAGCTGCTCTGAACACATCACGATTCTGGGCAAGTCGACCTGCATCAGCCAAAGACAAGTTCAGACTCTCTGTGATGTCCTGGGTCCACCGTCGTCTAGGTCGACCCCTTCCCCTTTTTCCAGGGACCATGCCTTCCATCACTGTTTTTTCCAGGCTATTATGTCTTTTTATATGACCGAAAAATGTCAGCTTCCTTATTGCGATGGTATTTAGGAGCCAATGTTCCTGTACGTTTAGTGAGTGCAGTACTTCTCTGTTGGTCTTTTTTTCTGTCCAGGGTATTCTCAACATCCTTCTGTAGCATTTCATTTCAAATGATGTAATCTTTTTTGCAACTGTTTTATTGAGTGTCCAAGTCTCGCAGCCGTATGTTGCCACTGGGAATATACATGCTCTGATCAGTTGTAACTTTGTTTCTTTGCTTGTGCCTTGCCATAGGTTTTTCATCTGTATTAGTTTATGTGAAGCAATTGCAAGTCTTCTTTTAATTTCTACTGCACAGTCGCCAGAGCTGTTGATGATTGATCCTAAGTATAACATCACCAGAGTGAAATGTGGTAACATCAAATTTCACGGTACATAAGAACTAGTATTCAAGTCCAGTATCAGCTGTCAATTAATTAACTTATTGATCAACAGCAATAATGCAAAGCATTAAAGAATAAACAAATATGTAACAGCATAAATAGATGAAATGAGGAAGACAATCATATTAGTAAAGTGAATGAATGCAACATCATATGCTAAAAGATTAAAGTCATGTGTACATCTTTAGTACTTGTCAGAAAAAGTGTATTGTGGTGTCAATTAACAAAAAAGTTATCTTGCACCTAATGAAGTTGTGTGACCAATCAGGTAAGAAGACGCTGATGTATGGTACGAATGACAATAGTATTGAGAACTCTCAAAATGTTCACTCAATAATTAGTGTGAGTGTATTAATGCCTTGTGTCAAAGACCGAATCTTATCCCGCGAATTAAAAGTAATTAACAGCTAACTAAAGCACTGTATCTAAAGTCATAGTGTTGTAGTATTATACACACTAGTGGAATAATAAACAACTAAAGTCCAGCGAAAATATTTATAATCAAGCATAAAGTTCATGTCCATGATTCTCTGTCACATTATCGTATAAGTTGCATTATAAGTTCATCTTAAGTACGAATGTTCAATGTCAAAACGGATAGCGAATACAAAAGGAACGATCGGATTTTTCTAGTAATGTCCCTTTGACCATGCAAAGCATCCTTGAGTTAAGTCCCTTAATCTTTAGACGCAGTTCCAATAATATAATAAATCAAGATCTTGCATTCAAGATATCCAAACATCACATTATTCTTAGATCATCAATGAATGTGTGTGTTTTTGCACGTAAACCGAGTATGTAAACTGTTAAGAAGGTCCAAGACATCCATGTAATGCGCTGAATAAATGAGGTACAACTTGAAATTGGCGATATCAGCATTCATCATCATCAGGTGTCGAGTGAACCGATCAATACCTGTAAGTACTGTCAAAAGAGTCATTGAGCGATTTCCTTCAATTTCCGATGAAAAAAATTACGATACTTCTCAGCATTGGCATTCATCACAGAGTCATTGTATACTCTATCAGTGCACAGCAGCAATAAATCAGGAAATTCCTGTCAGCATCAGCATTGTCAGAAAAATACGTTCATATATAGTGCAATGTTCCATTGGTCAACACGTGAAGAAGTCAGTTAATAGGTTTGCTGTAACCTCACAAGGTACCTGCATTTGCCGTGTTGTTAACAGACAGTGAGTCTTTTACACAACGTGATAACACATCCGCGACACGTTTTGACTGCCCTTGATGGCACGAATGTCATATTCATAGGGTTGGAGCACAAGTGATGCTCTGGCAGCCTTCTCATTACGACATTTTGCCGTTTTCAAACAGGACAAGGCCCTCTGATCTGTCTCCAAGACAAATTTTGCACCAATGAGGTAGCGCTGTAATTTGGAAAAACAATATACCACAGCGAGCAACTCTCACTCTACGATGGCAGTATTTTTTTTTTCAGTGGGTGTCAGTTTACGACTGACATACAGAATTGGATGTAGACAATCATCGAATTCCTGCATAAGTGTACCGCCGATTCCCGAACCAGAGGCGTCGACTCTAAGGATAAAAGGAAATCGAGTATCAGGCAATCTTAAAATTGGTGATTTTGAAAAATATGCCTTTAATAAATGTAATGATACGTCACATGAATGTGACCAAACAATCCTATTTGGAGAGTTCTTTCTTAATAACGAAGACAGAACTGAAGTAATTTCTGAAACATTAGGCAAGAATGTCCTATTGAATCCGACAAGACCTAAAAGACTGTGAAACTGTTTTTTTTTTTGTCTTAGGAATTTCTAGATTCAAGATCCTGGAGATAGTGGAATCCTCAGGCTTAAGAAAACTGCCTCCTACTTTATGACCAAGAAAAGAAATTTCTGTGAATCCTATTTTAGTTTTCGAAGGTCTTGCAGTAAGATGATGGAGACGAAGAGTAGTCAAGAAAGATTGAATTCCAAGAACATGTTCTTCCCAAGATTGATGGAAAAGGCAAATATCATCAATATAGGTAATTATGTCATCACGATTAGAGAAAATGTTTTGCATCATACGAACAAAAGTCGCAGGAGCGTTAACGAGACCAAAAGACATAAAATTTAATTGGAACAATCCCAAAGGTGTAGCAAAAGCAGTATAAGGTTTTGCTCTGTCCGACAAGGGGACTTGTCAATAACCTTTAGACAAATCAAATTTACTGAAAAAAGTAGCTGTAGATAGTCTATCTAATAGAGAATCTAACAAAGTCAGAGGTTCAGCATAGAAAATAGCATTAAAATAGTCAAAGTATAGTCTCAAGATGTTTGCATTCTACATAACAATGACCATTAATATGCACAACATTATTAGCCTCATCATAAGTACCAAAGGGAAACAAGACCTCCAGCACATGAGTAGTGGGAAGAAAACATTCACGTCCCTGTATAGGAACAAGTATGAAGTTATTATGTTCTGTAAATGGTGTAACACGACCTGTAGCACCTGAAGAAAGAAATAATATTGTTACAACTGCCACTCTACCCAATGTAGTGACTAGCACATACCACACGAAATCATAGTATGTCAGCATCTGAAAGAAAAAAGCTGAAGTAATATTAATATCCATAAAGTTCCTACATGAAAAGGAAGAATCATATGTAAAAAAGGAAAACAAACAGCCAAATATACAGTTTTGACTAAAGGGTATACGACCAAACTAAACTTGACATCCGATTAACCTCAACATCAACAATGCCAGGTATCACATCATCAATGATGGATGTGGTTGGTCCCATATCAGCAGCAACCAGTGATTCACTCGAGTCAAAATAGACATCTGATGATTTCTCAACAGTTTGGAAATCATCAAGGGGCTCCTCAATGATGGGAGGAAGAAATTTTGTATTATCACCATCACTCAAAACTGTGTCACTCTGAGTCCGATCATGTGACTGTGCATGCACATGCCTAAGAGCCTGTGCTCTGGTAGTATCAACCCTGGCAGTATATACATGTTTTTCCCACCTCAAAATATCATCATTAGTGCATTCATGAAGCCCAGGGATATTCCCTAAAATTATCCCAGCGACTGGTTTTGACAACAGACATACTAGAGTCCTGCCTGTAAAATAAGGGGTACCTAAAAATACTTCTGCAGTTGGATAATATTCAACTGTGCCCCCGAATGTAATGCACTGGACCTCTTCGCCTGTGTAATCAGCAGGGTCCACTAATGATCCTCGAACCCCCACAGTGGCGTATCCAGTGTCCCTGAGCACTGAAACAAGTTGGTTGTTTACAAAACCCCTATAGAATACCACTGATCCTGTCCCATTATAAGAAGACATCACTGGTAAAGGGTGTCCACACCGGGGCCTAGGAACTCCCTCTGGCTGAAACAAAGAATTACATTCAGAACAATTAGTACTATTGGATAAGTCCGCACTACATGCATTTGCATGAGAAACAACATTGTTATTTTGGACTGTATTATTGTCACTTTGATGCACAACTGCATTGGAACGTTCAGGATTTCTAGAATGTCGAAAGTTATTGTTCTGTTGAGAACTTCTGTTGTTGTAATTATTTACATTGTTTCCATAAAATGACCTTTGGCCTCTGTTTGACTGGAAATTATATCCACCTCTGTTCCAGTCCCTGTTAGGTCTAAACGATGATTGTTGAGGTATATATCCATCATCATATGAATGAAAATTTCTTTGAGGTTGTTGTGACCTATTATTAAAATTATACCTCCCTCTGAAAGATCCATTATTATTATCTCGATTTAATCAAAAAATGTTGTCCATGCTATATGATCTTTGTCTGGGTGGATTGGACATCATAGTTCTAGCTGATGCCACTGGCAATGAATCCTTTATGTTATTCCTGCTAAGATTTCTTCCAGGATGTGCGATTTGGTATTGTTGTCCAAGATTTTCTACAGCAGCCAACGTTTCAGGTTTTCTCTCCTGCAAAAAGGACAAAAAGTCACCACTGACTGAAGACAGCACTTTGTCTCTTAAAATTAAGTCAGCCAGCCCATCAAAAGTGATCAATTTTTGACAAATCAACCCATCTAGTAAAGCAAAGCTTAATTGATGAAACAAATTCAGTAAAATCCGTAGCTGAATCAGGCAACAATGATTTCAGATTCAATCTGTAAACATTTTACTCCAGTTGATACTTTTTAAGCAATAAAGCCTTCACAGCATCATAATCATTTCTAGTATGATCATCCATGGTGCAGACTAAGTAAGAGCCTCACCTACCAATAAAATCATCAACCTGCTAGGCCATGTAGCTTTATCAATCTTAAACTCTTGGCAACATGTCTCATATCTATTTAAAAAGCATGAAATATCATCTATATTAGGATTAAATTTGGGCAAATTTAGTTTAAAGTCGGCGTCAGTGGCCTAAATGGATATGAACGCAGTTTCATAATCCAGATATACCAGGTTCGAAACCTGCTGCAGGCGGTTTGGTAGCAGATAGCTTTGTGTGGATTTTTAACAATGGTATAAGCGCCGTACCGTTCAGAAAGCAATGGCAAACTACTGAATGAAAAAAAAATTGCCTAGAAAAATCATAAACAGCCAATAAAAGCTGAGGTTGATTGCCACGTCCTGTAAATGATAAGCAACTAACTTTTTTTTAGTTTAAAAGTGGAGGCATGGTCTTTTTTTCCTGCCTCCTCACCTGCTGGATTTACCTGTTTATGTTGAACTTTTAATTTTTCCAACTCAAGTTCTGCCATTCTTTGAGCATAGGTTTTTTTTTTCTCCTCAAGTTCTTTTGTGCTTTTATTTCTGCTTGAGCACATGCATGTGCCAATTTTTTTTCCTCAAGTTCCTGATATGCCTTTATTTCTGCTTGAGCTTGTTGTGCCTTTATTTCTGCCTTGAGCATAGTGCAATTTTTTTCCCTCAAGTTCATATTCTCTTCTTTTATTCTCTTGCTCAAGAGCTAATTCTTCCTGTCTTCTCTTTTTAGCTAATTCTTCTTCTCTCTTCTTTTCAGCTAATTCATCTTCTCTCTTCTTCTCAGCTAATTCTTCTTCTCTCTTCTTCTCCTCCCTATCTAAGAGCCTATGTTCTCTTTCCACATCTTCTAACCTCTTTATTTCCTTTGCATGCTCACTGAATGCACATGTTTTTAAAGCTTCACCCTCCATACCACATTCTTTACCAATCTTCATAAAATACTCCACTGTAGCCATATAATTCACTATTATTGTGACTCCAAATTGTCCAATAATAATTTAAATAATATATATATTTAATAAGTGAGCAATATTAGCAACAATTATTTCACCACTCAATAGCAATCAACTGCATGAAATTATAGATGTTATTTTAGGAGCAAAACATTAGAGATACCAACAACATTACAGGATAACAGTAAAAAGAGCCAACCCAAGAAAATACTAATGAATAAACCAAGGCAGAAATGTATGAATTGTAGAAAAATGAAAAAAATTTGGCTCTACCACACTTATGACAATACAAGCACAATTTCACAACATATAATACATCTAATAAATGAATGATAGCAAGATTAGATGAACAAATTTACAAACAATAATGGAGAATAAACCAAATAAAATACAATTAACTTGACAACAAATACAAATTTACAAAATTACACAGCCTTCACAACTAGACAAATAATGAATCTGGTTAATTCACTCAAGGCAGTAACACACAGCTATGATCGCCGGCCCCTTAAGTTGAATAAAACAGATGCAAAAACTAAAGAACACCTACGAATTCACGACCGTCAATGAGGTATAGTGAATTCATAGGTCCCACCAACCAACCCGCCTATCACACAAACATGTAGATACAGATATACGTATAACGTATATAAAAAAAAAAGAACTGTCAAAAGAGATTCTTCAAGCCTCACATTGCATGAATAAATAAATTTATTTATCTGCTCTATCAAGCAAAAAATCCTCCTGGCATCAGCCTCTGCCTCTGGGAACGACGATTCAAATACAGTGTAATGAATAGGGTTAGACTTAGAATTCCGGCCTGCAGCCGACCAACACCGCCATCTTGAAAAATTTTTTCACTTGCAAATACTGGAAAATCACTTGAAGATACTTTGTTCCATTCCATATCATATGTTCATATCCCGGCTTGAGGCCTCCATCTACTCCTGTTACGTGTCTTTTATATTGTTAATGTTAATATTTAATGACAGGATGGTTCCTGTGGCCAAGTTCACTTCTAGGGTAGTAGACGTATCAGACACCGAAACAGGCCAACATCAAACAGTATTATTTGAGCCATAATGGACGAAGTGGACGGTATACATTTTTATTAATAATTTAACGCTGCTCCACATTCAATACAGTTCAGGCCAATATACAATGGCATATAATATGCAGTCATCGATATAACTTTAGGCAGTCCGTTCATGTCTGAAACGCTGTCCTTTTCATTCTCACTATTTTTAATATATATTCACACTCGACACTGAGAAACTATACTCCCTGTAAATGCAGATAACTAGATACACCTCACAGAAGATCTTGATGTATTAGTGATGGAATAACACAGGGATATACACTGAAATTCAGGAGCTCAAACACATGCGTCCACTCGCCATGACACACAATGGTAGAAGACTACAGCAGACAATCTCCTCACTTCTGCTTTTTTAGTTTCACATCCGCCGAACAACAATATCGGCATGACGTCACTTCCTATATTAATAAGTTACTCCGTATAACATAAACAAACAAGGAGCCCTGTTGAGCTACCTATTATACCGACACAATCGTTATGAATTTTAATCATAACAAGAAAGAACCAAAAAAGCTACATACTTTCATAAATCGGTGATTCGTAGAGTAGAAGGATTTAAATGGTATGACAAGATCACTTATGTTGAACTGATGACAAGAACTAGACAAGTGCCCAGTGCAACAAGAAACGAGATAAAGACGCTGGCGATTGATGACACACAGAGGAAACTTGTTGATAGCATTACAAGGCAGTCCTTGTTCTGGAATCCCCATGGTAAGGTGTATAGGGAGACCAAAGAATATATGGAGAACAGAACTGGTGACAGACATGAAGGGATGAAGAAGATATGGAAAGACCTTGAGCTGATGGCACAGGACAGGAAGTCTTGGTATAAGTTTGTTGAAGGCCTTACGATCTTGGTGAGCTGAAGAGTGATGATGATGATATAGATCTCTACAACATTTTGTGTATGAACTCCCACGCTTACTGCCCAATACAACAACCAACACTTTAAAATTACAGAGCACATTGATTGGCAGAGTGGTTAAAGTGTTTGCCTCTGGTGACAAAGTAACCAGGTTCCAGAATGGAAACCTGGTAGCATCATGCTCCAATTTACGCAGCTGTAAATGGGTACCTCACTCTGCTTTAGAGTTAGGGAAGGCAAAGGCAGTACAGAAGGGAACTGGTCTCTCTCTCTTCTCTCTCCTCTCCCCCCCCCACCCCCCGCCCCCCCAAAGGCTGGACCTAGTTGGTGAAGCCTCTAACACCTCACTCCCTTACCGCAGAATCTACTATGGAACGACATTTACCATTTTACATCATGTGGTGAAATGAACATGCATAGCCTTTGAGGCATACTGGGCACATGGCTATGACAACCACAGTATAAGAAGGCTTTCAAACTGACCAAGGTCTCATACATTAAAACAGGATGGGTGTTGAAGAGTCTTCTAAATGTTGAAGATGTCTATTATGCTGCCTTCTCACTAAATATTATATGTGCTTTTATATGCGGAGTAAGGAGCCGCGCTAGCGTAGTGGTTACAACACCGCTCTGGCGACCGGGTGATTCAGGATCAAACCCGGGCGACGGCATTTGAGGATTTTTCGTCGACCGGGAATAGGACTGGATTAACTCGAGACCTGGCGAGGACATTTGAAGGAGTGTTGTCGACCAGGGATTGGCGGCTCCTGAGCCGACCCAGCTGCAATGGGTACCTCCGAAATCGGAGAGTATTTGCCTGAATGGCGAGGGACACCTGTCTCTGTACAAGTAAAAAGGGATACTCACGTAAAATCAATGTCAGGTTAGACATAGTAATAACCTGAGATTTCGCCTCGAGTATTAGCGGGCGTACGAAAAAAAAAAAAAAAAAAATATGCGGAGTGAACCTCCATAATGTTCTTCTGAGTTAATTATCTGTTCCTTACAAGGATTGCTTTCTTACAATGTTTTCATGGAGGTGTTGAATAACTTCAATATTAGGACTGTTCCAATGCAAGGGGTCATTCTGTAACTGCTGCCCCAGTGGACTAGGCACATCCTGGAGGCCCCAGTCCCAAGTAAAAGGGGTAAAGGATCCCATTACATGCCCACTGAGGCATATTGGAAATATGGTGTTAGGCCCATATTTTCTTGACCATCGGCACACTAGGGGTGATGTCAGCATCACGCTGGCCGCCTTAACCTTCCCAGAGTTGCTCTGGTACCCACTTCATGAGGCCTCAGTACCAAGTGGCCTCCAGATAATAGTGGTCTGAAAGGACACTCATCTTTATATGTAACGACCACAAAGCAAAATTACTTAATTATTTCAATTACCAAAATTTTACATTCACATACATGCCACATGCTATGGTTTACCCATAATCTGTACAAGGTGTTTGCGTTTTCAGATGTGTACACCCTGTACATAATTTCTGTACAGGTTTTCTAACCCATTCCCCTTATTACTGAGTCTCAGAGTTCTTTTATAAGGTCCTATTGAACACAGGATTTCCCAGTCTGTTAGTGATAATTAAGCACAGAAATAGACTAAATGATGACACCATCACATCATTTTTACAGTGTAAAATAAGCTCAGACATTTATTGTTTGGGTTTTAAAATAAGCGAAGACCTGCTTTAAAAGGCAAAGTCCCCGTGCCTCATTTATAATGCAGCCCATTGTAATTGAAAATATTTGTACATGAATTAATTCTTTTGATATGTTTTTTTCAGTCTTTGTACAGGTTTTGCAGGTATTTGTACAGGGTTTTGGATTTTGTGTACAGGTTTTTCATCTCCGAGGTGTGGCATGTATGAATTCATGAAGTTTAAGTGTTATAAGCAAATTACTCAGTCAATACAAAGCTACTTATATTAACCACTCACTTTTTTGCACCTTAAAATAACACATCAAAACAATCTGATTGTTAAACTGTCACATTTTTATTTGAAAGTTTTAATTTAGTTGTACTGTACAGAACTTTATGAAACATTATACAATTTTGTAAGAAAAAAATGCCATAGTAAAAATCAATGAGTAAAAAGTACCTGCCAATAAAATTACATTTTAAAAAATCAAACATTAAATAAAATCATTGAATCAGTTTCACCTGGTGAACAAAAAAGACACTAAGAACTGACATCTCTTTGATATTTCTGCTATAGGTCTTTATCAGGAGCTAAACACACAAAAACTAAACAAATGTAAAACATACATATATATGTCAATCAGAAACAAGAAATTAAACCAATTTAAATTAATCAGAAATTCTAACAAAATGAACTGCACAAATAAAAAGAATATATGAGAAGAAAGGAAACATTTGATAAAATAGTTAATAACCAGCTCCAAAAATGAACAAATAACATACACGTTTAAAACTGCTGTGGTATGTACATAACAGCTTTGGTTCTCCATTAAAAACTGTAAAGGAAGAGTGGGAAGGATAAACAGAGCTTGGAGAGAGAAAAAATAGAAAAAGAAAAGAAACCCAAAGCACAGTAGAGCATTGACAGTCCAAAATGAGACTGGGGTGGTTTGAATTTCTAACCAGTTCTAATTTTTTAATGTATAAAAAATATTGTAAAAAATGGTTTAGTAATACAAACATTGAGTTGTATTAACATATATTTATTCAAAGATTACAGGATAAAAGAAATGTTAACCAAACCATTTCAAACTTTGTTACCACGTCTCTTGCTCTTTTGACCTGGATTAGTTGACTTGGACAGCATTAGTTGCTTGTACCAAGCCATTGCAGTCTCTAGGGTGACAAATGTCTTAGCATTCATAGACCTGCCATCTGAATCAAGTTCCAGGGTGTATCCTTTAAAGTATTTTTATATATTGTGCTTAATAGCTTTTACAGGTGACTTTCCAACATAGTGAAATTTAGCTAAAAAAAATCTGTCTTTCTCCCTTTGAAAGTATGCTTAAAATTTCAATTTTTAATTCAATCTTAAAAATTTCTGCTTCCTTTTAGAAGATGATGAAGGTGTCATAAATACAGAACAGTAAAATAAAATTATGTAAACACTAGATAATCACACTCACACTAAGCAAAATTGACCAGATGCGTGTGAGAGTTAACAATAGACACTCTTCCCCACAACAACTTTCAAAGACAAGGACACATTTTGATTTAACTCAAGCACACTCCTCAGTTTCTAGCGCCAGCATGAACAAATGTTGGCTAGTTCGAAGTATTGATGCTCTATTATAAATGAAACTACATGAGCAGGTGACGAGCAATGGCTGCAGCCCTATGATCCAGAGAATAAAAAAAGACATGATGATGAGATCATCTCTGAGCCATAACAGATTAACATATTGGGAAGAAACATACATAGGACACATAAGAGCAAGTAACCCACCAAAGCATCATGGGAAATAACTATGAGGTACTCTTTCTGCTGCAGGTTCTGATGACGGCACTTATTCTTCTGCAGTTATTACATTCCTTTCGATTCCATTTCATCTTCCCTGGATCTCATCAAACGTATGGTCAATGCACTTTGAAAAACTGCAAGGCCTGCAGGCTCTTTTAATGGGTGTTCAATTTAGCTTTCACATCCAAAATGCTTGCATTTCCCATATATTTCTGAAAAAAAAAAAAACTGGCTCAATTTTTTTCCCCTGTTCATTACAGGACATTTCACTTAGACAATTAGTATTAAGGGGATTCCTCATTTCATCCAAACTCATCACGAGTATAAGGTAATTAATAAATTTCATCCAGTAGGCCACCTCCAGCACAGGCCAGCTTAATTAATTCCTAGTTTTCTCCCATATGTTTGCTCACTCACCATGGTCCTCCTACATGTTTTCCTTTCTTACCCAGTATGGTTCCACTTCAGAGTCATGTCTGAGGATATGAAGTTCCATTTCAGAGCCATGTGAGGGTGTGTCATTCATTCATACCTTCCACCTCTCTGTGGACCATAGGCCTTCCTACCCTATGCTGTACATTCTAGGTCTTTAAAAGTCTGCTTTATGCAAGTTAAGTGCACGGTCTTTCCATTTCTTCTTTATCCATTTAAGGTCAAGGTCTTTTCATGTCTTCATTATCAATTTAAAATCTATGTTCTATTCACTTCTTCCTTGTGTTGTTGTTGTTGTTGTCTCTCTCAATTTCTCTTATCCTAGGGATCCCAGAAGGATGACTGTCTTGTCATGCCATCACTTAGTTTCCTCAGTGTGTGTACTATCCAATACCAAGATCTTAAAAGCTCGTACATCTTACTATTAAATCATCTATAAACACTGTTAGAGTTTGTTCCTTGCAGGAAGTCTGCATCAAAGCAATTGCTCTTTCGTTGATAGTTTCTGTAGTGATTTGTTTTATATGGTGAGGTAGCCAGCCTCACTTCTATGATAATAATACTACAAGAATGCTACAAGACTTGGACAATTTACTTTCTGAGCTTACGCTGTGGCACACAAAAAGAGCTGTCAATCGCAACAGAAAAATTTTCAACTTCAGAGCAGAGGCAGGGGACCTAAAAACTGCAGCAGAAATCCTAATGACAGAAGATAGCTCAGAGAGACAAGTAGCTATCTTCTCAGATGTGCTGTCAGTAAATGCAACACTGAAGAATCAAAATAATGCCGACCTGAATGAACTAAGAGTAACACTTTACAAACTATGTCAGCAGTTCAAAAGAGTTGTGATACAGTGGATCTCTTCTCACTACAACATCCCTGGAAATGAAGAGGCTGACAGATTGGCAAAGGAAGGGGGAAAGCTACCTCAACTTGACACAAGATATCTTATGAAGAGGCCAAGAGTTTTATCAAGCAGATACAGGAGCAAGTGTGAAGCTGAGCATCCAGGCCACACACAAAATAATGATATTACCAGCTCAGCAGAAGTGAACAAGTGGTAATCTTCAGACTTCGCACAGGTCACAACAGATTTGGATACCATCTATTCAATAAGTTAAAGACAGGAACTACTGATGAGTGTAACTGTGGCACTGATGTATTATCTTACTCCAATATCTTTTAAAAATTATGTCACAGCTATGCAGTTTAACAAAATACATTATTACAATTTCATTTAAAAATGCATTTGACCTACATGAGTTTAGAGAAGAATTTACATTACTTTAGTAAAATGAAAAATGCTATCACAGCTATACAGTTTATGAAAACATGTATATTTTACTCCACTTGTATCTAAAAATATTTTAAGTGTTTACATCTTACTCCATTATTATCTAATAATAAAAAACGTATCAAAACGTAAAAATCTTATCCTAATATCATATAAAAATATTATCAGAACATATACATCTTACTCTAATATCATCTAAAATATAATCAGAGCGTTTACATTTTACTTCAAAATCACTTAAAAGTATTTGAATGTATAAATCTTACTCCTCAATTACTACAAATTTAACAATTTATAAAACCTTACGCCTCAATCACCTAAAAATATTATTGGAATATATACATCTAACTCCACAATCTCCTAAAAATTTTATCAGAATGTTTACATTTGACTCCACAATCACATAAATTATCAGAACATATATCACCATATATTATCAGATGATATATGCTCTCCTGCTTGTGCCATTTGCTTGAATTCTCACCATGAGGTCTTATCTGTTTAAAGTCTATCTCCATGTCCATGTGTTATTTGAGTCTCCCTCTATATTTTATACATGGGGGTTTACAGAACAAGGAATGTCTTGTAATGCTATCAGCAGGTTTTCTCAATGGGTGTCCTATCCAATGACAATGTCTTTTTCTCACATCTTGTTCCACTGGTATTTGTTTGGCTCTTTTAATTAGTTCTACATTGATGATCTTTTCACACAACTTTAATATTTATATTCTGCACAAGCATCCTTTATGAATGTCTATAATTTCTTGCTTGTTGTTGTTCTCCATTTTTCAGAGCTATACAATAGCACTGCCTTGATATTTGAGTTGAAAATTCTTATTTGTTGTTTTGGAATTGATTTCCTAGCATTTCCATATATTTCAATGCAATAAAAGCTTCGGTATTCTTATTTTTGTTACTGCTGTCAGTTCCTTTCCATCTCTTTGTTCCTCCAACTGTTTCTACGTTGTTGTCAGTATATATGATAAGAGTTCATGCTTGTTGAGGTGTTTCTTAAAGCGCAATCTGGCTATCATTTTTTTTTGGTTCATTATCTTCATCATTTTTCCTGTGGATTTTCAGATGTGGGATTGTTGTGATCTCTAGCCCATCATTGCTATTGTGTCTAGTATGTAGTTTCAGATGTGGGATTGTTGTGATCTCTAGCCCATCATTGCTATTGTGTCTAGCATGTAGTTTCAGATCTGGGATTGTTGTGATCTCTAGCCCATCATTGCTATTGTGTCTAGCATGTAGTTTCAGATGTGGGATTGTTGTGATTCAGATGCTATTGTGTCTAGATGTAGTTTCAGATGTGGGATTGTTGTGATCTCTAGCCCATCATTGCTATTGTGTCTAGCATGTAGTTTCAGATGTGGGATTGTTGTGTAGATCATTCTATTGTGCCCTAGCATGTAGTTTCATTGCTATTGTTCTCTAGCCCATCATTGCTATTGTGTCTAGCATGTAGTTTCAGATGTGGGATTGTTGTGATCTCTAGCCCATCATTGCTATTGTGTCTAGCATGTAGTTTCAGATGTGGGATTGTTGTGATCTCTAGCCCATCATTGCTATTGTGTCTAGCATGTAGTTTCAGATGTGGGATTGTTGTGATCTCTAGCCCATCATTGCTATTGTGTCTAGCATGTAGTTTCAGATGTGGGATTGTTGTGATCTCTAGCACATCATTGCTATTGTGTCTAGCATGTAGTTTCAGATGTGGGATAGAAGGACAATATCACTGGCAAACATCTAGATTGTCAAGCAGTTCTGTCAAAGTCCAATGAATTCTATTTTTGGCACTTGATGCTGTTTTCATAATCCAGTCTGTTCATTCATAACCCTCCACTCCCAAAGGAGCACAGGCCTTCAACAAACACATGCCAAGTCCTCCTGTCACGTGCCATCATCGCAAGTTCTTTCCACGTTCTCCTCATCATTTTCACCTCTGTTTCCAGCTCTCTTCTCCATGTGCTTCTTGGTCTACCTTTGCCTCCCTTGCCCTGGGGGTTCCAGAACAAGGACTGCCTTGTAATGCTATCAACATGTTTCCTCAGTGTGTGTCCTATCCATCGCCATCGTCTTCTTCTCATCTCTTGTTCCACTGGGACTTGTCTAGTTCTTGTCCTCAGTTCCACATTGGTAACCTTGTCATACCATTTTAATCCCTCTATTCTACGCAAGCATCCATTTATGAAAGTCTGTAGCTTTTTGGCTGTTGTCTTTGTTGTTCTCCATGTCTCAGAGCCATACAATAGGACTGACTTCACATTTGAGTTGAAAATCCAGTCTGTTGCCAGGAAGAAAATTCTCATTAAATTCCTGCTATTCAAAGAAAATGCATGCATATTTAAATAGATAAGGTCTTCCATTACCACTGTATGAAATGATGGAAACAGAAGTAAGGCAATACACTTCAGACAACAGAGAACAGAACAATATTATCTGTAGTGTATAAACTTTGAAATAAAAGTAGTAAATACCATGGAGAACAACTGTCAAAAACCTTCCAAACAAATAAGATACTTGTGGGAAGAAAAAATGTGACACAGAAAAAATTTTAAAACTCTCTACAGTTTGTCTGTTAAATCATTCTCCACGTTCGGTGATTGCAAAACCCCGCTGGGTTGCAAAATATTTAGAATGTATATATGCATATCAATATATTATAAAGAAGTGAACAGTCTAAAATACTCCTGGTTTCAAAATTAACATCCAACTGCAGATTTAAAATTAAAAAAAAAAAAAAACAACAAAAAACAGCCATATCCAAAACTGTGTTTAAAAAGCAAGTTCAGTTATAAAAGAAAAAAATAAACAACTCTATACAAACCACAAAATGTGAACACCAGTGCTATGGCTTGGTCGGTCTGTACTACAACAACAAAGCTCAGCATTAACAGTAACAACTTGTGGGGATAAAAAATGGTTCTACCGAAGAATGCTCAGCATTCTATGTACAATGGCAGTATAAATTTATAAATTAGCAGCCAAATAATACTTCCAACAGCATAATCAACAATTACATACACTAAAAAATACATTAATAAATGACAGAAGTATGGGGCATAAAAGCTGAAGATCATGGCTGGCATCTTGAAACTATTCTTTCTCTATATCATCACAGAACCCTGGTAATTACACAGAGCAAATTTATTAAAAGCATAGCTATTTATTTGGCTTTCTCTAAACTGCCTCAATATCACTTTTGACCAAGGGCCTCATTCCATCTTGGATGGCTGACTGGATGAAAAATTATTAATTATTATCTTGGACTTTCATATTTACAATGCAGCAAACCTTCTGTTATGTAAAACTCATTATTTCAGTCAGACAATAAATGTGTTATGACCAATAAAAATATCTGACAAGATAAACAGAAGATGGGGGATAAAAACACAGTAATGTTGGAATGTAGTCAAACAATACGGCACAGCAGATAACGAAGAACACTGCAGAGGCCCTATACCTACTAATAATTAAAAGAGAACGTTAACATTTTTGGAGCATGTGGCACTGAACATCACAGTGGCATAATCTACAATAATTCAAAGGAAAGACATCACCAAGTCAACCAATGCCCATAGCTCTCTTGAGAACCTAGACAGTAAAGTCAAACTAACTTTCATTCATGTCGCCTCTTTCCTATTACATTAGCAAAAACAACAAAATATGTATACCACTAACAAATTATAATAGCTCCTTAGATATCAGACATTCTCTTGGGTAATCATAGTAACAATGATCTAGCTAGAACTCGTTTGATTACAATCACAAACAAAAGCCACCATATAAAAATCCTAAATGACTTATTAAAAGTGTCACCACATGGATCTGAACTTCTTTGAGACTGGACTGTAACAAGGAGAATATAAAAATCACCAACAAAGATAACATACTTTCATACGACGGTTTAACACAATTATCCATCTAGCAATAGATGAATGATAAAAGATTTAAGAGAAGTCAAATGGATGCCGTAATGTTAGGCCAGGACCTTCTGTACTGTTGTGCTGCCAGGTTTATATGGGTCTCACTTTCAGGATTCCTGTCAAATGAAAAGTTTGTAGAAATAGTCTACTAGTGACAAATCTCATATATGCTACTGGACAAAAGTTAAGGGCCACCATTCAGTTTAGACAAGGTTTATATAATTGATTGGCAAACTGTAAAGACAAGTGAAAATGTCATTAAAACTGAGCTCAGAGAAATGTGTATACATTTTTGTGTGCACTAGGTTAATTTTTTTTTAATGTCCAAAAACTGGGTCACTTTAACCCGCATGTGAAAACTCGTGGTTTTTGCAACACGCCCCACTAGTTCAAAAGGTGAAAAAGTGAGTTGAATTTGAATGCACGTGGAAAATGATCATCGGTAAAGAGTGTTCACCGTTGGTATGCAATAAATCAGTATGACAAGTGGTCGAAATGATATTGCATTAGCCATGCCACCAAGGAGAAGTCTCAGCACTGGCATGGATTCAGGATGGTCAATCTGTTCATCATGTTGCAAGACGTTTAGCAGTGTCCCACTCTACCATTCAGAGACTTCTTGAGAGATTTAAAGCTACCGGACATTTGGAAAATCGACCCTGCTCACGAAGAATTATATAAACCTTGTTTAAACTGAATGGCGGCCCTTAATTTTTGTCCAGTAGTATATTATGCCAAAAAAGAAAGAAGCCTACATTATGATTATTTCCCATTGAAGTCCACATTATGATTATTTTCCATTGTTCACTAAAATTATGACTCCAATCTCTTTCCCTTTCCCTAATATATACTTAAGCAGCATAACAACTTTGTGAGCTGATGAGCTGCACAGAAAGACATGACAACAAGGTAACAGACTGAACAACTGTTGATTTCACTCTTCACTTTCGAAGAGGACCTGCTTTAATGACAAGAAACATCAAACCATTTAACAAATTATTTAATTTCCTAAATGTGGCTTCAAAAACACACGTTAAAAAATTTAGTATTTTACAAATTAAATATCTGAAAGCATTAATATCAACCACTATGACTTAGTACATTTATTTTTATGAAGTTATAAAATAACAAACTAGTGTATGGAAACTTGTTAAAAGTTAACTTGGATTCAATTTAAAAACCAAAAATTACTTATGAATTTCATGACCTCATCTCATTTCAAAATAAACCAGTCTTTTTAAAATCAACAAGATGATATCAGAAACCAGACGAATATAAACATTCTTTAGGAAAATAATGTTTCCTATTTGCACTGTTGCCAGGGAATTTGAGTTAACTCAAGCATAATAAAAACCACCTGAATTACTATCTGCACTACTACAATCATAGAATTCATCTCCTGAACTGATCAAATGTATATTTTCACTATCATCTAACAGAAATTCTTCATGACCACCTTTCCATTTGAAAGGCTCAAATTATGAATCTTTGCTCAGAACACACAGTAGCAAATGCAGTTTACAAACCCACATGATCAACTAATATGCTTGCCTTTACAATAAGTCACTGTTAGGCCTAAAAGCAAAATAAACTGGGTATAACAAATCAAGAATGTGGGTGATGTTGTTAAGGCTGCAGTTAAGTATGCATGCAGGAGTATGATGATGATCATCATCATCACTGCCTTTCAGCTTCCCAAGGAGCATAGGCCTTCAACAAATGCATACCAAGTCCTCCCGTCTGGTGCCATCAGCTTAAGGCTTTTCCATGTCTTCCTTATTTTAACTTGTGTTTTCAGTTCTCTTCTCCATGCTTATTGTGTGTGTGTGTGTGTGTGTGGTTTACTTCTACGTCTCTTAACCTGGGAATTCCAGAACAAGGTCTGCCTTGTAATGCTATCAATGGTTTTCCTCAATGTGTGTCATATCCATCGCCAGCTATCTTCTTCTCGTCACTTGTTCCACCAGAACTTGTCTGATTTTTGCCACCAGTTCCACACTGATGACCTTGTTGTACCAGTGCAATCTTTCTATTCGATGCAAGCACCCATTTATGAAAGTCTGTAACTTTTTCGCTGCTTTTTTTCTCTGTGTTTCAGAACCATAAAATAGGACCTTGTTGTACCATTGCAATCTTTCTATTCGATGCAAGCACCCATTTATGAAAGTCTGTAACTTTTTCGCTGCTTTTTTTCTCTGTTTCAGAACCATAAAATAGGACTGATTTGACATTTGAGCTGAAGATTCCTATTTCTGTGTTGGACTTCACATCTTTTGAATTCCAAGTATTTCCCAATGCAATGAAAACTCCACTTGCTTTTTGTATCATAATTTTGATATCTCTGTCAATCCCTGCAGCTCTGTCTAGATTGCTGCCAAATTACGTGTATAATTCTACATCTTTTAGCGGTGTTTCTTCAAGTGTAATCTTATAACAGTTCCTGGTATTTATTCTCATTAACTTTGTCTTATCCCTATTTATTTTCAGACCTAATTGCTGAGACCTCCCACCAAGAATTTTAATTCTGTCTTGCATCCAGATATGGTTACAGGACACAAGACCACGGTCTTCAGCCAAAATTTAAATTGGCAAGCTGTTATAGTCAGAGTGCACTGAATTCCATTTCAGTAGGCTGATGTTGATGTTTTCATAACCCAATCTTTAACAAGTATAAAAGAGAAATAGTAACAAGAGGCATCCCTATTACTCCCCAGTTCTTATCTGAAATGGTTCTGTAAGTTGTCAGTCATGAAGAATTATGGATGTCATGTTTTCATGACAATGTTTCCTTTACTAAGTGTGCAGGGCAAATTCTTGAGGTCAATTTTTGCAACCCAAATTAATTAGAGCTAATTTGTTAATTAACAACTTTTAAGTTAATTTTAAAAATAAAAATAGTAGTAGCAGTAGTAATAACAATAAATGAACACTTTAGACATTTATTTTAAAAAGTCAGATTACTATAATTTAAAAATGCACATACCTTTGAAGTCAATATTCCCTGTTAACACACCACTTGGTCATCTTCAGCCACTTAAAAAATTCCTGTGGAATCTGGAAATAAGACAGAGGACTGTGGTGTGGGGACAGGTTGAGAGGCCATGAATGGATATTGCGAGACAGGCTGTGGTGAAGTGACAGAGTCCTGTGACAAGGGGGAAGTAGGACAACCATCAGCAGCCCAGTCTAGGACTTTCACATGCCCTGGTGGTGTTATCAAAAAATCAGGGGAATTTGGCAAGAATTCTCCTGCTTCAGGGTTGAGTGTACATTCAAGGTGCAGGTTATGGGCAGCAGTTTCCTCTTTGGTTTTAGAAGCATGAACAACATCTGCATGCATGGAATCATCCTCCTCATTCACATCAGAAGAATCTGTGCAGTCCTCCCACTCATCACTATCTGCATTGGTTTGAAGGTGAGAGGATGTGAGCACACAGCTCTCATCTGTGGTATGATCAGCAGCTGCATGATCTGGAATGATATGCTGAGTTTCAGTAGCAGTAGGCTTGTCTTTGCTGGAAATCTGATGAACATCTTGAGGCTTATCTTTGTTGTGGTGTGCCTTGTTCCTCTGGGGAAGTTGTCTGCTACTGTGGTCTTGCTCTTTGAAACCATGGCTGGGAATGCGACCTGTGGGTCCACGCCTTGGAATGGTGGTTATTTGTGAGGATTTTGGAGTGGTGGAAGTTTGGGCAGAAAATTTTCCATCACCATATTTCACATCTGCACTTTTATCTCCTGCAGAATTCCCACCATGTGCTTGCCAACTGGAGCTATGATTGGTGGCATGACCTGAGGGTCTATGTCTTGGAATGGTGGCATTTTGTGATGATTTTTCTGTGGAAGAAGTAAGAACAGGAAATTCTTCATCGTCAAATTTCCCCTCAACACTCTTATTTCCTGCAGTATTGTCAATTTTCACCAGCAGAAGTTTCTTTTGGCATTCCACAATGTGGCCATCACCTCCAGACCCAGTTCCAGGATATGGGGCCCTTTCATCGTACTCACTCACATGGCCACGGCCTCTTCCACTGCCTCTGCCTCGACCACGAAATGTTTTATTTTCCTGTAAGTGATGTGGAGCAAATGCTGACTGCTGCTGCCTGTTCCGGCCATAATGTTCTTGCTGCTGTTGCTGGGAATGCTCAGAATGCTGCAAACCACCTGAAACACAATCACAGTAAAATGCTAGAATTCCCACAATCGGACTGTTTCTTTGTCAACCATCTATGAGGTATAATATTTTGTCTGGCTTCAGACCAGACAGCAAGCATAATGAAATCATTAACCCAATTCAGCATGCTCACAAAATTGGTAAAATTAAAAAATGTAAATCATGTTTCTAAAAGACAGGTTTCAATGGGATTAAGTTTTTGGTTGGTTACTCGTAACAGGTGTATTAAAAATTGGAGTGACTGAATTACTGACCTTCTCTCTAACACACTCACTCACTCTCTCAAACACACAAGCATACACTCATGTACATGCATAAAAACACATACATACAAAAGAGGAAAAAATATTTTGATAAAATAAATATTAATTTCATTCAAATTACTGCGTCTCATTTACTTCTGATGATAAGTAATATAAAAATGACAACAAAGATGTTGCAGACTTTCAAAAAAAGTGTGCCTGCATAGAATCAATCAATCAATTCCCTTTAGCTCCCCAAGGAGCATAGGCCTTCAACAAACACATGCCAAGTTCTCATGTCACGTGGCCATCAGCTCAAGTTCCCTCCATGTTTTCCTCATTTTCACTTGTCTCCAGCTCTCTTCTCCATGTGTTTCTTTGGTCTACCTCTGCCTCTCTTTCCCTGGGGATACCTGAATAACTGCCTTGTAATGCTATCAACATGTTTCCTCAATGTGTGTCCTATCCATTGCCAGCATCGTCTTCTCATCTCTTGTTCCACTGGCACTTGTCTGGTTCTTGTCATCAGTTCCACATTGTTGACTTTGTCATACCATTTCAATCCTTCTATTTTTAGCAAGCACCCATTTATGAATGTATCTTTTTTTGCTGTTCTCCATGTTTTAGAGCCATACAATAGGACTGACTAGACATTTCAGTTGAAGATTCTTATTTTAGTATTGGACTTGATTTCTCTTGATCTCCATATGTTTCCCAATGCAATGAAAGATCCTCTTGCCTTTTGTATTCTTATTTTGATTTCACTGTCTGTCCCTCCAATTTTGTCTATGGTGCAGCCAAGATATGTGTAAGATTCTTCATCTTGTAGTAGTGTTTCTTCAAGTTTGACCTTGTTATCATATCTTGTATTTATTCTCATTATTTTTGCCTTTTCCCTGTATATTTTCAGACCCACTTGTTGTGAATAATCCTCAAGATTTTCATTTTGTCTTGCATCTGATTACGGTTATAGGACAGAAGAGCCAAATTATCTGCAAAATACAGATCATCAAGCTGTTTAGTCAGGTTCCACTGGATTCCATTTATGTTGTGGGATGTTAATGTTTTCAAACCCAATCTGTTGCTAGTAAGAAAAGAAATGGAGATGAGAGGCATCCCTGTCACACTCCTGTTCTTATTCCGAACGGTTCTGTAAGTTGCCCTACTTAAAGAACTCTGCATGTCATGTCTTCATAAATCTTCTTTATTAAGGTAATGATCTTCATGGGAACCCCATAATGTCTCATCAATTTCCAAAGTGATTCTCTGTCTACACTGTCAAATGCCTTTTCACAGTCCACAAATCCAGTGTATAGCAGTGAATTTCATTCCAGACTTTGTCTCAATGTGGCAATCTGATCTGTACAGGATCTGTTTTGTTGAAAACCTGCTTGTTCATCTCTCAGTTGTCTATGGACTCTTTTAATCTCTCAAGGATGATCCCATTTCATACTTTTCCTGGCACTGATAGTAACATTATTCCTCTATAATTTGTGCACTCTTGTAAATTTCCCTTTATGGGCAACTTGACCAGATAACGTTCCTTCCATTCTGCTGGTATTCTTCTGTTATATCTGCTTCACCATCCAGTGATTGGAGTACTTGGTATTTGTTGGATACTGTAACTGAAAATGTTTCTCTTATTTCCTGATTTCTTAGATATCCCACATTATACTGTTGTCTATAGCTATGTACTGTTGTCTATAGCTATGTACTGTTGTCTATAGCTATGTACTGTTGTAAATTTCTTGAGTTTTAATTTTATTTTTGGCTAACAGAAGATGGTGATTTGATACCACACCTACTCCTCTTTATATCATGCAATGATGACCTAAACTTCTTATTTATGCATATGTGATCAATCTGATTCTCTGTTCTATGGTCTGGTGATATCCATGTTATTTTATGTACTCTTTTATGTGGAAATATGTTCCCTCCTATAGCCAGTTGAATTTAAGTACAGAAGTTTGTGAATAGTCCCCCATTTTTGTTCATCATACCTAATCCATGTTTTCCCATGATTTCTTCAAAGCCGGTGTGGTCTGCTCCTATTTTTGCCTTTAGGTCCCCCTCAAAATTGTGATGTCTTTTCTTCTCTTTTTATCCAAGATATTTTGTAGCCTGGTGTAAAATTCTTCTTTCATAGATTCTTCTTAATCATTGGTTGGTGCATAACACTGGATGATGTTTATATTTATTTTCTTTTTGGCTGTGTTGAACATTGCTGTTTTAATTCAGGGCCCCATTGCTTTCCATTCTATAAGTGCTTTCTGTGCTTCCCTAGACAGCATTAGAGTGACTCCTTTACTGTGGAGGGCACTTTCTTTCTCATGTCCTGAGGACAACACCATTTCTCCTGTGATCAGTTTCTTCCGATCTATGCCATTCCACATTGTCCCACAGAGACAAAAGATATTAATCCTGTAAGTCTTCATTTCTGCTGCTACTTATAAAGTTCTTCCTTGTTCATTTAGAGTGCAAACAATCCATGTACCAAATCTGGAGATTTTCCTAGATGAAAAAAGGTTAGTTGGCAACCAAGACTCCTTTCGGCTTTCTCTGGGTGGCTTCATCTTCTTCTGTCTTGGATGGCTGAGTTGATTTATATTCTATATTTGACTTATCCATAGTGCTTGTTTAAGTTTTTGTGGTAAACAGGTTTTTTTTACCGATGGGGTAACCAGCCCCATGCCCAACCCTCCTTAGTCGCTTTTTACAAGATGCCTGGTAAGGTACAGTGTTACTATTCTTTGCTCCCCTTTTGGGCCCTAGTAACACATGGGTGGCCTGCGTAGAATAGAAGGACTGAAATGGTATGACAAGATCATCAGTGTGGAACTGATGGCAAGAACCAGACAAGATCATCAATGTGGAACTGATGGCAAGAACCAGATCACCGACGTGGAACTAATGGCAAGAACCAGATCACCGATGTGGAACTAATGGCAAGAACCAGACAAGATCATCAATGTGGAACTGATGGCAAGAACCAGACAAGATCATCAATGTGGAACTGATGACAAGATCATCAATGTGGAACTGATGGCAAGACCAGACAAGATCATCAATGTGGAACTGATGGCAAGAACCAGACAAGATCATCAATGTGGAACTGATGGCAAGAACCAGACAAGATCATCAATGTGGAACTGATGGCAAGAACCAGACAAGATCATCAATGTGGAACTGATGGCAAGAACCAGACAAGTACCAGTGGACCAAGAGGTGAGAAGAAGACAATGGCATTGGATGTCACACACTGAAGAAACCTACCGACAACATCACAAGGCAGTCATTTTTTTTTGGGGGGGGGGGGGGGGGGGGGGGGGGGGGAGGAATCCCCATGATAAGAGAGGTAGAGAAGGAGACTGAAAAACACACAGAGAAGAGAACTGGAGACATGAAAGTGAGAAACAAAACATGGAAAGACATTGAACAGATGACACAGAACAGCAAGGCTTGGCATGAATGAATAGAAGGCTTATTCTTCTAAGGGAACCAACAACTTATTTACATTTCAGCATATTTACTTTTAGAATTCAATCAATACCCTTTAGCTCCCCAAGGAGCATAGGTTTTCAACAAACACATGCCAAGTCTTCCTGTCGCATGCCATAAACTCAAGGTCTTTCAATGTCTTCTGCAGTTATCTTTTCCCTGTGTTCTTTCATTTGACAATTATTTACACCTAGGTATTTTTATTTCAATAACTCCCTTCTACAACCTGCTCAACAGTTCATTACTGCAAAAAAAAAAAAAAAACTGGTCTGCTATAAATCTGAATTTATATCTACTAAAGAAGAAATGGTCCCATCATACCAATATTAGCTGACTTGCTTATCTTGCTATCTAATGTTACTAGTAAAGTCACTTAGGAAGCAATAGAAAAATAAACTAAAGAATAAAAAAAGCATCCAACAACAAATTGTGAAAATTAAATTATGCAACAACAATTCATACAACAAAATGGTGCTGGTATAGCTTGTGGTCTAGCAGAAAACTCAGCCTTGCCTTTTCCCTAACCCTAACTATAACTCTAATCCCCAAGGCCAGATTTTCCAGTAGACGCAAGCTATACTAACGGTAACATCAACTAAACTCTTAAAAGTGGAACATAAAAGACATTTTGAAATAAAAAACAGATGAACTATTGAAAATCTGAGGCAAAAACTCTCACTGAACTATGATGACATACCATGCTGACACTAGATGTGGCATAGCACACACCAGCAGGATGACTGGTTCATATGTCTAGTAATGATATGTGTAACAACAGTTACTATTAGAAACATCATCTGTGAGAAAATACTGTTACCTGGAACCTTAAGTTTGTTTTTTAAGATACCAACGTTGTGTAGCTTTTGGAGATCTCTGTGGTAATGACAAAATAATGAAACCACTGCTTCCTCGGGTATGCCATAACATGCTACTAATGTGAAGCTGTGTACCAGCTGACAACTTCACCACATAAAACAAGCTGCGACAAGAACTACCACTGCAACAGTGCATAAAATACTCTGGCACAGGTTTCCTACAAGGGGACTGCTGCAGTGGTGAGCTTATGCCCCTTTAAGACCCGATAAAAGGTGAACGAGGAAAGGAAATAACTAGATACCAGCATATCTAAAATATCTTTTTGTGTTAAATGATTACCCAATGTTGAGCAAAATCACAGAGTTTATTGTTTGTATAATTATGTATGCATTTATGTAACTGTCAAGCTGTCAGCAACACAGATCTAAATTATTCTGATGCTGATCCAGATTTATTTATATTTTCTTTCTTTCTCCTCTTTTTTTCCCCTTCCCTCTCAGAAGTCCAAACCCTGAATTATAACATTATGGTTGCAATCTTGTGATTACGACTGGTCATTAATATCAGGAGGGACAGTAACGTGCTAATAGAGGACTGCTAAGATGATGAAGTATGGCATGATCTTTTGTTATGGAGTGATATGTTATTCATGAACAGCTGAAACGAAAATAAACATAATCCAATGCCATGCATCCCAGCTATTTGGTTCGAAAATGCACAAGAAAAATACAAAGATTTTGAGATTAAAATCAGGAAGCGGTAACAGAATTTGATTTGAAGAAATACCCCTACAAGATGCAGAATCATATATATTATCTTGGCAGCAATACAAAGTTGGAGGGACAGACAATGATATCTAAATCTGATAAGAAAAACGAGGAGCTTTCATTTCATTGAGAAATAAGGGACATTAAAAGTAATCAAGTCCAACACAAAAATATGAATCTTTAACTCAAAATGTCAAATCAGTGCTACTGCATGGCTCTGAAACATGGAGAGCAACAAAAACCACAATCGTGATGATACAGACTTTCATAAATGAGAGCATGGGTAGAACAGAAGGATTGAAAAAGTATGGCAACATCACCAATGTTGGACTGATGACAAGAACCAGACAAGTGCCAATAGAACAAAAGAATGAAGGAACGAACTTTATTTTGAAAGAATTGGGCAATTTGACAATTAGTGGAACAAAGGAATAGTTGTCAAATTGCCCAAGAAGGGAGATCTTGCAGACTGCAATAATTGGATAGGAATCACTCTTCTCTCAGTTCCCAGCAAAATACTGGGCAGGATAATTATTCAGAGAATTTCAAAAGCAGTAGACCACAAACTGAGGAAGGAACAAGCAGGATTTAGACAGAACAGAAGATGTGTAGATCATATATTTACCCTCAGGAACATTATAGAGCAGTGCTCAGAATGGCAAAGACAGCTGTACATAAATTTCGTTGATTTTGAAAAGGCTTTTGACAGTATACATAGGGACAGTTTATGGAAAATACTGAGGGCTTATGGAATTCCAAGCTGCATAGTGTCAGTCATAAAAAGCCTCTATGCCAACTTTACGTGTAGCGTAGGGCAGAGCAACCTAACCTTTGAGGTGAAGACAGGAGTACGACAGGGATGCCCCTTATCAACCACTCTATTTTTAACAGTCATAGACTGGGTGATGCGCCAGACAACAGAGGGCAGTCCAAGAGGAATAAGATGGACTACATTTTCTACATTGGAAGATCTGGAATATGCAGATGACATTGCACTACTAGCACATTCACATCAACACATCCAGGAAAAAGCGGATAGACTTAATAAGTTTAGCCAGCAGGTGGGCTTGAACATCAATCTAAAGAAGTCAGAGGTCATGACGCTCAATGTGAGCAACCCTGAGCCCATATCAGTAAGGAATCAGCAACTGGAACAGACAGACACCTTCACATACCTAGGATGCATAGCAACACCAGATGGCGGAGCAAGCAAAGACATCAACAACAGAATGAACAAAGCAAGAACAGCCTTTTTTAGTCTAAACAACATCTGGAAGTCCTCTCAGTACAGCACAAGCACAAAATTAAGATTATATCAGAGCTGTGTGCTTTCTGTGCTTCTCTATGGTGCGGAATGCTGGATAGTTACAGAGAAGGAAATGGCGAAATTGTCCTCTTTTCACACAACATGCCTAAGAAAAATTCTCCGAATCTTTTGGCCAACCAAGATCTGCTTACTCTGAGCAGAGGACATGCACACCATCATAGCTGACAGACGCTGGAGCTGGGTTAGCCATGTCCTCAGAAGAGACGCCGATGCCATCACAAGAACAGCTAAGCTATGGACCCCTGAAGGAAAACGAAAGAGAGGCCGACCAAAAACAACTTGGCGGAGGACTGTGGAGGCTGAGATGCAAATAATGAACCAGAGTTGGGGCACTGTATGAAGGATGGCCACTGACTGAGCAAAGTGGAATCAATTTGTTGTTGCCCTACAAGACGCCACCAGGCATGATGGCCACTGACTGCTTTGACGGTCGGCGGCTAAGGATCAAAGAAGAAGAAGAATAGGGCACGCAGGCCCGAGATGAGAGGACACTGGTCATGGATAGGACACACTGTGAAAACCTGTTGATAGCATTACAATGCTTTCCTTGTTCTGGAATCCCCACGGTGAGAGAGGTAAAGGGAGACCAAAAAATACATGCAGATAAGAACTCGAAACTGGAGGCAGAAATGAATAGGAAGAGGAAAACATGGAAAGATCTTGAGCTGATAACGTAGAACTGGAAGACTTGGCATGAGTTTTTTGAAGGCATAAGCCCACTGAGGGGCTGAAGGCATATACCCACTGAATGGCTGAAGATTTATTAATGAATGATGATGAACAACATGATGAAATTTTCAAATGTTACATATCAACAAATTTTGGTAAACATGAACTCATAACCTCACAGATGGAGCCAAACTGCACTGTTCAACTACAAATTCATTTTCTGGCACCAACGTTCAGATAGCCAACAAGATCACACTGGAGACACTTTTGCCTGGTGTACAGGTATCTTGAAACCCACTTGCACAATAATAATGGGGAGGGGGGTAATGGTAATGCTTTAAGCTTTTGACATGGGTTGGGGTATTAGTCAAACACAGCTGCCAACTACTGATCTAAATGAAGTCCTCTGTGTTGATGACTAGCAAATATTCTTTAGAGATTGCACACAGATAAAGAGATATGTAAATCTTTACACCACTTGTCTCAAGCATAATATGAAAAGCTACACAGAGAAAACAGAAATATCAACAACATGTACAATTTTCTGGGAGAGGAATACCAATGCTGATAATACAAAAACAAAACTAGTGGAAGAATTCAAGCCCCTTGCCCAATAATGTGGCCTGTGTGTTGATGCTCACCCCAATAATGTGACCTATGTGTTGAAGCTCACCCCAATAATGTGACCTGTGTGTTGAAGCTCACCCCAATAATGTGTCCTGTGTGTTGAAGCTCACCCTAATAATGTGACCTGTGTGTTGAAGCTCACCCCAATAATGTGACCTGCGTGTTGAAGCTCATCCCAATAATGTGACTGGTATGTTGAAGCTCACCCCAATAATGTGACCTGCGTGTTGAAGCTCATCCCAATAATGTGACTGGTATGTTGAAGCTCACCCCAATAATGAAGCATAAAAAAAAATCTATATGACTACAGAGAAACAAATGATAAATACAATATTTACACAGACATTATGCTATCATTTTTTTGAAAAATTAAGAGTTTTGCCTTGTGTTGGTAAGGCGTGCCCCATTCAACTTAGACAAAAGATCCGTTAGTTATATTAGGGTACATGTCCAAATATAAAACACCTTGCGGTTTCATTGGCTTTTTAAAAAAATCAGTCTCAATCCTGGAAACAGAAAGGAGAACTAGAATTTAAAATCTCAGCTTCATACTTAAGATGTTTGAGAAAAAGAAAGGCAGTGTAGCAGCTGAAAAGAATGGTTGTGTCAACTTACCTCGTTGTCTGGTGGGCTCCTTCCTAGAGGAGAGATTTGATGAAGGTTGCTCATCATTTCTGAGGCAGAAAGAAATTAAGCCATGTCTCAGTTACTGAGATAAGAAGAAAATAAACATGCTACTTTATAAAAGTATATGTGTCTGCATGCACTGGGTGTGTGAGTCTATATTTGTATGTGTGCATGAGATTGATACTAGCAGAAAATTCCATGTAGCCATATTTGACAGTTTTACCAAGTATATGAGTTTGAGTATTAACTAGAAACTGATATCACATTTATAAAAATAATAATAGCCCCTTCAGTCATAATCGACTGTGGGAATGCGCCCCTGAGGTGACAGCCCTCAGCTGCTTATTTCCCTGGTCTTCCTTTCGATGTTTTCTCCTCTCTTCTGCTTGCTGTGAGAGCTTCTTTTCGTCCAATCTGAGGTGGTGTTGTAGATAGCATCGCCACTTGGTGCGATCAGCAACTTCATCCTCCCAGGTTGCTGGATTTATGTCCAGTGCCCTCATGTCTCTCTTCCACATATCTCTGAATCTCAGCTGCAGTTGCTCAACTGTTCTTTTGCCATCTGCCAGTATCACATTTAGAAGCATATTATTTAACCGTTTCTATTTCTAAAGCATGTGTCTACAGTGATGTTACACTACTCATAAAGCATAAAAGATGTGTTTGCAACAGCAACCTTTAGAAACCACCTCATGAGATGCATGGCATGTGAGAATATGTATAAAAATAACATTCTATCAGATTCTCTACTGAGACAGTGAGCACTGTTTATCAAAATGTATTATTGGTTCTTTCTGAATTACCCAAACTTTCTTTCTTTCTCTAAATATTGGTTTTTTTTTTTTAAATTAAAACATGCGAAGTTGGGTCTAGGTTTTTTTTTAAATAGTAAATGCGAAGCTCCAAAAGTTGATGAGAATTATTTTTTTTAACTCCAATAAATGTCTGATAGCATCATTCATTACTAATGATGCGCAGGCATGTTGTCCTCAATTTAGCAAAGTGTTGCTTATAAAAACAGAACTGTGAAGATATTTCACAATCAGAAGTCTCTACTACCATGTCGTGCATTATAATTTATCTGGAATAACATGATAATCTAGAATTTTCCAATTGGCTAAGAGTGGAAAGAGCGCTTAAACCAAAAGGTGCACACAAGCAACGAGGAATACTGTTACTTTTCCGAGTTAGATCCAATTGGTAAAAAGTTGTCAATCCTTGAGAGATTCCAGTTCACCCAGCTGTAAATGCATACCTGACTCTGCTCCTGAGTTTGGGAAGGCAAAGGCAGAAAGGAAGAGAACTGGTCATTGCACCTCATATAACTGGACCTAGCATAGTAAAATTTCTAACACTTAAGTGCATCCACAGCAGTGAAAAATCGATTTTCAAGTACAAAATATTGATTTTTTTACTTATGAGCTTATTTCATTAAATAATCATTGAGGAATCAATTGAGCAAGGTTTTATGACATAAAAAATGCATTTGATGTGTCAAAAAGCATATTTTCCCCACTCCCTTCAAGCTATGGTTTGCAAATTTGTGCCAAAAATGCAAGATTTGCTTCTCAATAATACCATAGTTTTCTTTCAGAAATAAAGAAAACATATGAAGACATGACATGCAGAGTTCTTCATGAAGGACAGCTTACAAAACCGTTTGGGATAAGAACAGGAGTGCGACAGGGATGCCTCTTGTCTCCATTTCTTTTTTTACTAGCAATAGACTGGGTAATGAGATCATCGGAATCCAGTGGACTCTGACTAAGCAGTTGGATGACCTGGATTTTGCTGATGACTTGGCTCTTCTGTCCCATAACCGTAATCAGATGCAGGACCAATTGAAAACACTCGATGAGAGGTCACAGCAATTGGGTCTGAAAATACACAGGGAAAAGACAAAAATAATGAGAATAAATGCAGGTAATGATAACAGGGATGAACTTGAAGAAACACCAATACAAGATGTAAAATCGTACACATATCTTGGCAGCCATATAGACAAAGTTGGAGGGACAGACAGTGATATCAAACTAAGAATACAAAAAGCAAGAGGAGCTTTCATTGCATTGGGAAATATATGGAGATCAAGAGAAATCGGATCCAACATGAAAATAAGAATCTTCAACTCAAATGTGAAGTCAGTCCTATTATATGGCTCTGAGACATGGAGAACAACAAAGACAACAACCAAAAAGCTACAGACTTTCATAAATGGGTGCTTGCGTACAATAGAGGGATTAAAATGGTATGACAAGGTTACCAACGTGGAACTGATGACAAGAACTAGACAAGTGCCAGTGGAACAAGAGATGAGAAGAAGACGATGGCGATGGATAGGACACACACTGAGGAAACCTGTTGATAGCATTACAAGGCAGTCCTTGTTCTGGAACCTCCAGGGCAAGAGAGGCAGAGGTAGACCAAGAAGCACATGGAGAAGAGAGCTGGAAACAGAGGTGAAAATGATGAGGAGAACGTGGAAAGAACTTGAGTTGATGGCACGTGACAGGAGGACTTGGCATGTGTTTGTTGAAGGCCTATGCTCCTTTGGTAGTGGAGGGTTATGAATGAACACCGTAGTTACGCTGTCAGCATCGTGGAGTATGTGGTTTCGATGAAAAGGGAATGTTTTTATCTCCCCGATTATAGCAAATTCGAAACCTTTCTTTCTCATAGCTCTGCGTGATTTGGCATTCACAACCCCACTGATTTTTACGCTAACTTCCTTATAAGGAGTGGTCACGCAATGACCTCATTCCCTCATTCATGCCGCATTCGTGTTTATCTTTTTGATTGGTCATAACGCGCTGATTGGCCAGCGTTATTCCTGAAGATAACAACAGCAACTTCCGCCGTAAACAAAATAAATCTTTGTTCAGTTGAGCGTGGTGTTTCTTCATCGACAGTTCTCTCTTGATTACAGTCTAAATCTCACCAAATTGTGTTCTATTACTTCAAAATGGGAAGTGATATAAGTATATGAGGAGAACTGCCGTAAGACGGGGGTAAAACAGTTGAATGGGAAGAAAAAAAACACACACACACAAATAGTAATACGTCTTACAAGGAGAAAGGACAAGAAAAACCTATGTTTCGGCCACAAGGCCTTCGTCAGGGACAGACAAACAAGAGACAGGAGGGAAAGAAAATGAGAATTAAGTAGAGAACATGAAACTATAAAAATAAGAGAAAAAAAACTCCCTTCTGTCCAGTCCTTGTAGCCGAAACGTAGGTTTTTCTTGTCCTTTCTCCTTGTAAGACGTATTACTATTTGTGTGTGTGTGTTTTTTTTTTTTTTTTTTTTTTCCATTCAACAAAATGGGAAGAAAAGGTATGAAAGCAAGGCTAGAACAACTTGCTGCTGCTAGAACACGTCGGCAGTGTGTAATTTCCAGCAACGATGCGACCGAATCAATGGTGAATGATAACCAAACCGATGTAGGCTCATCATTAACAAATTTCTGCATACCAGTATCTGATAGGCCTATAGGTCTAGCCGCTGACCCAGTAGTGCCTTTGACCCCTGGCCCAAGTCGATCTCATATAAAAATGAACTTGAGCGTGAGCAAGAATGATGCTCCTCCTAACACTGTCTGTGTCCAAACTAAACCTACGTACAGAACCACTGTGGACATTTCTTTCATCAACAACCTGCTCACCAACATGTGTTGCAACGTGTGCAAGCAGAGCACATTGCACACAAGAACTGACCACACCAAGTCAAAGGGTTTCTCTCTCTTCCTGGAAGTTGTGTGCCACAGATGTGAAAAAGCAATTTCTGGAACGTACACATCCGAGAGGGAACCAGAAGGCTGCGACCCTCGGGGACACGCAATCAACAAATCTGCTGTTCTTGGTGTCCTTATGTCTGGAATTGGCCCATCAACGTTCAATCTCTTCTGTAAGAACCTGGGTTCTCCCTGGCCTGCACCAGAAAACATTTCATAAATATGCAGATCAAATTTTTGATCATTTGGATACCATGCACAACTCTACAATATTTCAACGTGCCGTCAGCATCGTCCGAGCTGAACATGCTAAGATTCAGCATCGTACTATCAATAAAAAAGAAGTCATTGATATCGCTGTCAGCTTTGATGGAACTTGGCTAACTAGAGGTCATAAGTCACTTATAGGTGTTGGCAGTGTTATCGACATCTTGACTGGCATGGTCATCGATAAGCAAATTGTCTTCCTTCTGCCACACCTGTGTCTATAAAAAAAGTCAAATTCAGTGTCCTAAGGGCCATTGGAGAGTTCAACTTTGGTCCATCAGCCAGTGCAGAAATAAAAAAGCTGTATGGCCAAGCATCTGGAACAAACTCTAAACGCCTTAAACAGGTGCGACTAAGGAAGCGTCTGGCCAACCGCCAAAAATATGAGGCTGACAAACTTGTAAAAAGAAGAAAAGTTAGGCAAGAGGCAAGACAAAGGCGAGAGGAGCTGCTGCAGGAAGCAGAAGGAGGTGCAGCATATGGTGCTGGACAATTTTAGAGACATTTGGCCCCCCCAGAATGGAGTATATTCTACGAGACAAGTGTGAGTAAAATGCATTTTTCTCAAAAGTTAGTTTTAATTCACACAAAAATACATATCTCAAAATTTATCAGACAGATCATTATAAAATTTGGCATGCATGTAGTACACATATATAAATTTATTTTGTAAGAAGAGAACTGTGATATTTTAGTAATTTTTTTTTTTTTCTCATTCAAATATAGTGGGTGTGTCCTCAACATGATTTTTTTAAAATAGAATTTTAAACTTATCAAAATAAACTTCTGACAAAATAATTGTGTGTGCAATGTGATAATCTTTGGACAACAGGAAACATATGATATGGTCTCTTAAAAATTTGTTTAAAAATCCAATATGGTGGATGTCTTTTGTGTTACCATGGTAACCACATTTTTTTTAACAAAATAAACTGTAGAATTTGGTTTGTGGACATACACTGTGTCCTTTGAGTATATAAAATATTATTAGAACAACAGTTAGTTTTCACTGTAGTGCATGCACTTAACTATTTCTATTCTCCCCCCCCCACCCCCCCCCGCCCCCCCCCCCCAATATTCCGCCCCCCATGCCATGACAGTATCTGCTATGGGACTACCGTTACCTTTAACATGTTTTATTACATTTTGCCAGGCCACGAAAATCACTTTTCTTGTTTCACCTTATCAGTATTTTTCCCTTCATTTTTAGAATGACTTGACTTAATTTCAGTCCAAAAATCTACATGCAGTATAGCCTCTGTGTGTGTGTGTGTGTGGGGGGGGGGTAAAATCTGAGGTGATAAAGAAAGAATAAGAAAACTGATCCCTCTCAGGCATCTTAGAAGAAGCAACTAGCACGAGGTTGTGCACCAGGCAGGCAAACCTATCATGTAAAACTGCTACAGAAACCACAGCTGCAACATCACAAAAATGCTTTGCTGCAGGCTTCCTACAAGGAAACCAGCTGTAGTGGGATCTCTATGCCCTGTAAGGAGCTAAAAAAAGGAAATAATGATGATGCTTTACTAGCTTATTTTGGGTAAAGAAAACTGTATTTGGGAAAAAATTGGTTATGCCACAAATTTGGCAAATTTAAAAAAAACTGGCATAAACTTAAATTAATTCTTTGACTCTGTAATTATTTTCCACCCTGTGCCATAATTATTTTTGAAGAATTCTAAACGGTGAAGTGTACTTTCGTTTAGTGTAAATGTGATGTTAATCTTTTCTGTGAACATGTACATATTATATACAAAACTGTTGGGAAATAGAAATGAGAATTGTAATATATAGTGTCTTTGGTAGTATTAACACAAGTGCGTTCGGTATACTTAAAACATTTTGCATGTAAAATTGAAAAACACTTAAAAGTTAACTGTAGAATACGAGCTTACCAAGACAACTTACTGCTGCAGAAAAAAAAAATTCCTTTTTAGTCTTCAAACATCAAGGTAATCCATTTACGAAGTAAAAAAACATTGATTATTGCCACAGTTAGTACATTTAGTGTTATTCACACCAATTTTTACTGTGGTCCCTTATAAGAATAAAAAGAATTATACAATGTTGCATCACGTAATTTTAAAACAAAAATAACATCATATAAAATCTTTTTACACTGTTTCAGGTTATAATAGCATCCCTATCTTCATCTTCTACCTTGGACTAGTGATTAGACGTTACTGTAGGTCTAGTTCTGTTACTTTTCAATCGGTTAGGCTAGGACCACGCCCAGTCATCAGCTACATCTAATGTTTTCTAGCCTTTCTGCACCGATTCCGTTATTTAGCAACAAACTGTGACAACCAAACAATCATGATCAATGTCAATATTTCTAAGTAGTTTGTCACAGTTATTTGCTTAGGAGGCTTAAAAATTGTATGTATAAAGCTTGACACATTTCTGTAGCAGTAACAATGAAAAAACGCAAACACTCGAATCGGCACACAAATTGTAATAATATCATCAAAACACGCACATGTGCTGCTTAACTACGCTCAAATTAGTTGTTTAAATAGCAGCGGAAGTCATTTTACGTGTTTTAAAATCTGAATTGCATTAAATGGATGATTTTTTGGGGTTTATTCGTGATAAACTAAAAACCAACATTTACAGCGTTGTTTTGGCATGGGTGTCAAATCTGACCAACGCTCTGAGCATTGTTCCAGAGTCAAAGAGTTAAGCGGTTCTCAACTTTTTTTTTTTTTTTTGAAGAGTACATGTTGAAAAAAAATGTCTACTTACCCCTGAGGAATCTTGTCTGCATCCCACGCTCTTCTCCAGCTGCCTGTATTGCCCAACTGGCGTTCAACTCGTTCTTTGTCATACTTCTCTCTTTCAGCTTTCCATTCCTCATGATTCTTTCTCTCCTTTCCTGTCATGACCATCATTAGGGGTTTATCTGCCGGAGGCCTTTCTCTTTCCTATAAGAAAAAGTTCAACACAAAAATGTTTTATACAAATGTTTCTCTACAGATGAGTGTCTGAGAGTGGTTAGAGCGTTGGTCTCTTGCAACAAAGGTGCCAGGTTCAAATCATGGTACAGACACAATCCAGTCCACCCAGCTGTAAATGGGTTCCTGACTCTGCTATGTGGGTTAGGGAAGGAAAAGGCAGCAAGAAAGGGAACTGGTCACCCCACCTCTCAATTCTGGACCTAGAAATGTGAAGTCTCTAACAATTCATTCCCTACAGCAATAACTGCTATGGGAATACCTTTAGCTTTTTTTTTTTTAATTCATTTTTCTTTTTTTTTTAAATTTATTTTAAAAACATACTTTAATTATGATGATTATTGCAAATGTATGATGTTATATTACTTTTATAATGATAAATGCCTTAAATAATGCTTAAAGTAAATGTGAGGATGAAAGGATACAGTATACATGATGAGAGAGAGAGAGAGAGAGGAAGGGCAGAATGTCAGACGGGCCTGCGTGCCCATTCTTAGCCCTTTGAAAATAAAGTTAGTTTGTTTGTTCATTCTACTGATATAATTCACTTTACTTAATTGTTCCTCTTCTGTCACTGAGGTGTAGAGGTTAGCTAGAGAAAGTGCCATGCTATTTCACAGATTTTATTGAAGAATTCCCTTCACAAAACAAAACGTGTATCATACACTTAATTTCTCTCATGTTTCTCTGACCCCTCTCTTGGCAATCCAGGGGGCCAATATGAAATAGCAACTGTTTTGCTCTAAATGGCCAACTGTAAAATGCAACAAAAGAAGGTCAGATATGGCGGCTGGCTGCTACTGCATCTTCATCGTCATCATCATCATTCAGCACAGGCCTTCAAAAAACATATGCCAAGTCTTCCTGCCCCATGCCACCAGCTTAAGGTCTTCCCATGTCCTCTTCATCCCTTTCACACGTCTCTAATTCTCTTCTGCATGTGTTCTTTTGTCTCCCTTTACCCCTGGTTTTTCTAGAAAAAAGACTGCCTTGTAATGCTATCAACAGGTTTCCTCAGAAGTGTGTCCTATCCATCATCAGCATCCTTTTCTCATCTGTTGTTTTGCTGGCACTTTTCGGGTTCTTGTCATCAGTTCTACATTAGTGATCTTGTCGTGCCACTTCAATACTTTTATTCTATACAAGTACCCATTTATGAAAATCTGTAGTGTTGGGGTTGTTGTTTTTGTTGCTCTTCATGTTGCAAAGACATGAAATAGGACTGACTTGATATTTGATAGTTATTATAATTATTAATCAGAATCTACATCATTGCACTCCGGGCAAACCCACAGGTATAAACTCTATAAATGGAACGAAGTCAGGTTAGCCATCTGTGATGGATGTCTGTATGCCAAAGAACAGTCACGACATACTCTACCATGTACGTTGTAGTGGCATCATCCAGGAGCAAGTCATCCAACAGAAATAAAACAAGTAATTTGACTCAACCATCTTAGATAAAAGATGGCCCCTCCATCGCCTTGACAATGAAAGCCAAAAAGGAGTCCAGATTGCTGACTCTCACCTTATTCACCTGGGAGTACCTCTCGGAATGTCTGAATACTAAAAGAACAAGGAAAAACCACACGTGGCAGCAAGAATGAAAATCTACAAGACACATCTGGTGACTGTGTGAGACAAGGTAAATGGAAAACAGGTAAGAAGAAATTTAACACAGGAGTTTGTTGCTATGGATTCCCATTCCCATCCTGCTTGAATGGTTCTGAAGAACTAGACGTTTATTCCTGTTCAGTCTTTACACTGTGAAGCCACATCTTTCTCAGGCTTCCTCTACTTACCTGCCCTCAACTTATCCTTCCAAAACAAATTTCTCTGGAAGTTAATTTTCAAAATCCACACACTTTCCCATGAGTTCTTTCATTATATACAAGTACTTGTCATTTTTTGGATTTCTTTGTTGGATGACTGTGTCCATGATATTCTAGGCATTCTACAAGGTGAATGAAAAATGATTTCATATTCTGACATTGTTATATCCTCACTTGCATATATTTCTATTGGATAAACATGAAACACATGTCAAAACAAAGACCAGTAACTGCCCTTTGACTAATAAATTTAGTTATTTTTATAATTTTGTATTTCCAGAAAAGTCCGACTGACAAAGTGGTTAGAGCACTGGTCTCTCGTGGCAAAGGTGCTGGGTTCGATTCACCATATCAACATGCTTCAGTCTACCCAGCTGTAAATGAGTACATGACTTTGCATTTGAGTTAGGGAAAGAAAAAGCCGCGAGGAAGGGAACTGGTCATTCCACCTCTCGATGCTGGACCTAGTATCGTGAAGTCTCTAACAGTTCACTTCTCTACAGCAGTATCTGCTATGGGACTACCTTGACCTGTTGTCTCCAGGAACTGAAAATAAAATAAAATCTAAAGTGACCAGTAAACTGACGTTATAAGAGAAAGCAATAATTGCTGCCCACTATGAAATCATGTTACACTCAGAAGAGAAAAATCAAGCACAGCTAGAATTGCCCTTGACTGGAACCCACAAAGGAAAAGAAAGAGTGGGGAGGCCAAAGAGAACTTGGAGAAGAACTGTTGAAGAGGAGGCTAGGGAAATTGGAATGACTTGGGCACAGCTGAAAAAGACAGCCCAGAATAGAAATCGATGGAGAGCAACTGTTTCTGTCCTATGTTCCACTTGTCGGATGGGGGACTTCTTCTGATGATCAGATTGCCTCCTGTTGTATCGCTCTGTAAAGAGTTTCCTATCATAGTTGCATGGTTAAACCAGTGACGATCGGGAAAAGACCGACTGACTTCTGGAAAGACAGATGACAATGGGAAAGACTAGACACCGGCTGACCGGGATAGCACCCCGTAAGTTGTATTACAACTGCTACAGAACCCAAAAATGATAGATGCCCCCAGGATTCACCGAAAGGGGGGGGGGGGGAGAATGATGAATCCACAGGCGCCTCATTGGAATCGACCAGACCCGTTACACGGCCTTCGAGCTCTGAACAACGGCTGGAATTTCCATGTGCCTGTGGTAGGAAATTCTCTACTCAGAGAGGAATGAAAATCCACAGAACGAAAAAGGGGTGTGGGAGTTCATCAGGGGGAGATCAACAGCGCTCTGTCTCGACGGATAAGACGTTAGAAGAACGCAGCCAGGAGTCAATCCACAGTGCTGAGTACATTCAAGTTGATCTGCCTGATGATGATCTCACACTTTTCTTGGACGGGAAGAGAGATGCAATCAAGTTTCCACCTGCCAGTGCAAAAGGGCTTTGGGAACAGCTGGATGAAGCCTTGGTAAAAGAGTTGGATAACAACCTGAAGCAGATAACTTTGGAGAAGAAGCTGGAAATCTTCGGCGACATAATATATCTGCACTGTCGCAAAGTGTTCGGAGTCAGGGAGGCAAGGGAAAGTAACCCATCACGGAAAAGTAGAAGACAAATTAAAATAGAAGAAATCAGGAAACAGAAGAAGCATGCCCGAAAACTGTTCAAGAACGCAGCTGCCACAGAGAAGGAAGGGTTATGACAGGTTTGGGAGCACCTGAAAGGCCAACATAATGCCCTTTGTAGAGCAGAAAGGTTGTGCAGGAAGAGAAGGAAGACTCGAAGGGATAGGGAAAGATTCTTCAGGGAGCCCTTCAAGTTTGCCAAAGAACTGTTTGAGCAGCCACGGTCGGGTATGCTAAACATCAGGAAAGAAGACCTGGAAGAACACCTTAGAATGACATATTCAGATGGTCGCAAAAATGAGCCACTCAGCAGCATGGCAGGCCTTAAATGGCCGAGTAAGCCAGGAGCTGAATTTAACACCAAGCCCCCAACGGTGCAAGAGGTAGAAAGCATTGTCCAGAAAGCTCAGTGCAAGTCAGCTCCAGGTCCTAATGGTGTTCTGTATGTGGTGTATAAGAGATGCCCTGAGGTGCTCAAACGACTGCTCCGTTTACTGAAGAATGCGTGGAAAACCCAGCTTGTAAGCAAGGAATGGAGAAAGGCGAACGGAGTCTACATCCCGAAGGAACAAAATTCCACAGACATCAGTCAGTTCAGGCCAATCTCACTACTCAATGTGGAAGGGAAGATATTCTTCTCAGTGATGGCGAAAAGACTCACTACATACCTCCTGGCAAATGGGTACATTAACACTACCATTCAGAAAGGAGGTATCCCAGGTACACCAGGATGTCTGGAGCATGCCACAATGATCTGGGAAGCAATCCAAAAGGCAAAGTCTGACAGAACAAACCTCCATGTAATCTGGTTGGATCTAGCGAATGCTTATGGATCCGTTCCACACCAGATGTTGTGGCAGGCCCTAGAAATGTATCATGTTCCACAAGAGATTGCAGCAATGCTGAAGCTGTATTTCGCAGGGTTTTCTGTCAGATTTTCAACCAGAGAGTACATAATGAAGTGGATTGGCCTTGAAGTTGGAATTGTGATGGGATGTACCATCTCTCCGATACTATTCGTGATGGCTATGCAGGTAATCCTCAATGCGGCTGAAGGAATGGCTATAGGTCCAAAGCTCGGCGGAATGTGTCACATGCCACTGCTCAAAGCATTCATGGATGACACAACAATTCTGACATCAGATGAACATCAGGCCCGGAGGATGTTAGCACGCCTGGATGAACTAGTCAGCTGGTGCAGAATGAGCTTCAAACCCAAGAAGTCGAGAAGCCTATCAGTCAGGAAAGGGAAGATAGCAGAGGTCATATTCATGGTTTCCAACCAAAGAATCCCTACTGTCATTGAGGAACCTGTTAAAAGTCTTGGCAGGGTGTACGATGCCTCATTAAAAGACTCGAAGGCAGTGCAACAGACAATAGAAATGGCAGACAGAGGACTACAGATCATAGACCAAAGCAGACTCCTGGGAAAGTTCAAACTGTGGTGCCTCCAGTTCATGTTGATACCGAAGTTGCTGTGGCCACTGCTTATATATGAAATAAGCACAAGTACAGTGGAAGCTATGGAGCAGAAGGTCAACAAGTTCATGAGGAAATGGCTAGGGGTTCCACCAGGTCTGTCAGATGTAGCACTGTACTGCAAAAAGTCAAAACTTCTGCTTCCCTTCAAGTCAGTTGTTGAAGAGTACAAAGTTGGAAAGGCAAGGCTTGCAATGATGCTACGCGAGTCAGCTGATGACGTGGTTAAGTCCATTCAGCCCACACTGAAAACGGGAAGGAAGTGGAGAGTGGAAGAAGCTGTTGATGCTGCCCAAGAGTCACTCAAACTGAGGGAGGTAATCGGATACACACAAATGAATAGAAGGGGATTTGGTCATGGAGACATCCGCTGGTGGTCCAAGGCATCAAGCAGGGAGCGCAGAGACATGGTAGTTCAGGAGATATAGTCCGTTCGGAAATTCGTGCCCACAGAAAGCGTCAATTTTCTCCAAAACTGTTTGTTGTATGGACATGAATTTTTGCATGCAGTCTTAGATTTTCCATGCAGTTATTAATATATTGTTTGCACTTACAAAACTCATGTCATGTTCGAATTTTCTTCTTTACGTTATATAAAAAACTCTTACTGTTGTCTGGGTTAATTTTTATTAGTTTTACAGGAAAGTTACAAGATCCGTTCAAAAATATTTTTTTTTTTTTTTAATTAGTTACTCGCGACTGTGTACAATAGGTGTGCACTCGTGCAGACATGTAGTCACTACACTAATTCAAACAAAAAAATATATTTTTGAACGGATCTTGTAACTTTCCTGTAAAACTAATAAAAATTAACCCAGACAACAGTAAGAGTTTTTATTTATATAACGTAAAGAAGAAAATTCGAACATGACATGAGTTTTGTAAGGGCAAAAAATATATTAATAACTGCATGGAAAATCTAAGACTGCATGCAAACATTCATGTCCATACAACAAACAGTTTTGGAGAAAACTGGCGCTTTCTGTGGGCACGAATTTCCGAACGGACTATACGAGGAGCTGAGAATGACAAGAGGTTGCAAAAAGCAGTGCAGCAGGTCCAACAAGGCCAATGGACTACATGGGAAGGAGCCCTGCAGAGGTCCTTGACATGGAATGAAAATATGGCATATGGCACCTCTTAGGCTCAGCTTCGTTGTTAGATCAATGTATGACCTGCTGCCGTCGGCCACAAACCTTGTGAAATGGGGAAAGTCGGATGATGAGCAGTGCCCCCTGTGCCAGGGGAGGCAGACACTTGAACACGTGCTCTCAGCGTGTAAGGTGTCATTAGGGCAAGGGCGATACACTTGGCGCCATAACAAAGTGCTAAATGAGCTTGCTGCGACAATAGACCTGGCAAGGATGAAGGCGAATAGCAAACCCAGGTCGAGCACCGCAAATACATACTTTCCATACATGCCACACTTAAAGGTTTACCCATAATCTGTACGGGGTGTTTGCGTTTTCAGATGTGTACGGGCCGTACACGGGTCTGTATGGGTTTTTTCGCCTAATTATTAACCCTTTCAGCACCATTATGACGTACGCCATACGGCATAAATCTTGACAATTTTTGTCGCTGTGCCGTACCGAGTACGTCACGGAAGTAGTGCGATACCTCGTTCCCATACACCTATAAAACGTACGTCCTATTTTAAAAGCACCAGAACTCTTCTGTTTACAATCGTATCGGGAACAAAATATTTTACTGCTAGCGAATACGGTAGAACTGATAATAGTGATTTTACAAAAGCGAAAGTTACAAACATGGACGCTGCCATACCGCCGAATCATAAACATTTTGTGGAAAAAGAGCACGAAAATTCTTGTTTGAGTTGAATTTATTCAACTTGAATGATTCTGACAACTCTTTTTACTGAGATTCTGGTAATCTTTACCTTTATTGCCGTCGAGTATGTTTAATATTTGTATTTTCGTACCATTTAGAGTTAAGGTTGAGGTTAGGTTTACGGTAGAAAGTGCGTAAGAAATGTAAATTTGAATAATAATTCAAAACACATTATGGGTAGGCTTAGTATCGGTATGAGGGTCGCCTAATGCTCTGCATGTAGTTTCGTACCATTTAGAGTTAGGCTTAGGGTTACAGTTGGGGTTAGGGTTAACCCGAAATTTAAATGGTACGAAAATACATGCGGAGCATTCGGCGACCGTCATTCCGATATGACCAAATTATGAAACTGAAAAAAAACCCACAAAAGCAAGGCAAATTTGCATCTTAACCAGGTCAGAGAAAAGTTTATTTGGAGTTACTTCTCTTCTTAGTTTTAATTTCGTTTCTTTAAAAAACAATGTGATTTTGCCTTGGGTGATCATCATTACGGTCATCCAATGATTTATATTTATTAAATAATTAATTACTATCAATGTTTGATTGACACTAAAATTCGTATGGGTATAACGGCTATTCCAATTTTTGAAGTTCGGTAGAGAATATATAATATTGCGCCAGTTTATATTTTCATTGCTAGCTTTAAAAAAAAAATATATATATATATATATATATATATATATATATATATATATATATATATATATATATATATATATATATATATATATATATATATATATATTTGATTTAAGATTCCTAAACCTAACCCATAACGCTTATTACTGGTCTCTTTAGATCTATACTTTTATAAGGCACTATAGAACACACACCAAACTGTTCTTCATTTCCACCATAAATTGTATTAATTTTTTTTGCAGAAATAGACTAAATGATGATACAGTCACAGCTTTTCTACAATACCGGTACAAAATAAATTATAACTCTTGTTGTTTAGGTTTTAAAGCAAGTGAAGACATGCTTAAAAAGGCAAAGGGCGCATGTCACTATGATGGTGCAGAACCATCTAATTGAATATATTTGTACATTAATTAACTCTATTGTTACGTTTTTCAGTCTGTACAGGTTTTGCGGGTCTCTGTACAGGGTTTTTGGATTTGTTGTACAGGTTTTTCATGTCTGAGGTGTGGCATGTATGACTTTCTGAGGGCAAGAAAGTCAGCACACCCCAAACCGAGTAAACCTGGTAGCAGTTTACCATCTCTTCTTGACTGTGCAAACGATTGGGAGATGGCAGTAGACCTACCTGGACGAGGGGCATATCCAGAGAGTATCAGGAAATCGCGGAGACGGCCGGATATAGTGCTTCATTCTTCAGCAGCGCTTCAGGTTATACTGATTGAACTGACCGTGCTATTTAAATCCAGATTGGACGAGCAACATTCGTTCAAAGCGGCCAAGTATAATGATCTGGCCGCGGATCTGACACGATGGGTTCACTGCAAGGGTCATGGCTGTTGAGGTGGGCGCAAGAGGGCTTGTGGCTGCATCAGTGTATGATTTACTGAAACTGTTGGGGCTGAGGGGACAGTCGAGAACAAGGGCAATGAAGAGGCTTAGTGAAACTGCCGAAAAGGCATCAGGCTGGCTGTGGAACAACCGCAATGGGCAATGGAAATCGTGACAGTAAACGCTGCGGTACAGAAAACACCAGGAGTTTTTCTAAGTCCACAATACGTTGAGTTTTTTGGTGTACTAGTGAAAGGGCTGTGACTGAGGGGCAACAGGCGGCGTATATTATAAGAGGTGTTAGGCACAGAATTTCAGTTGCTAGCGCGCATAGCCTGGCCTCGTCGGCTTCGCGCAGGTGTCTCAGTGTGTGTCCTTAGTTGTGATGTGCGACGGAACGAACGGAATAATTTGTCTTCTCTTTGTTACTTTCACAATTGCCTCCATGGCTGGCGGAGGTGTGGATTTTAAAGTTGCTACCATAAGTGAAATGGGTTCATTTTCGATACAAGACAACAGGAGGCTGAGACGCTTGGGAGTTATGACCCAAGTGGGCCCCCCCCCCCCACCTCCCTAGAGTGTAAAGGAGTATACTGGGCCGAAACACTTGTCGGATGGGGGGACTTCTTCTGATGATCAGATTGCTTCCTGTTGTATCGCTCTGTAAAGAGTTTCCTATCACAGGGAATGAAAAGGAAAGATGATGATGATGATAAAATCATGTAATGAATAGACCAGATCTCATGCTGAGCTGTAATGTTAATGTGACATAGCATGTTGTATAAAATTTATTTATGACATTTTTTTTACATAAAATAGTTGGGCAGAAGCTAAGAAATAACAATTTAAAAATAGGAAGTAACTTTTCAATCACCATGTGCTATAAGTCCTTATCTTGAAGGTGTCCAACCATTTTGCAGATGTATATTACTTAGTGCCCCTTGTAGGGTCCCAGGGGTCTCTGAAGAGATAAAGGACAACAGTACCCTCAGGTGTCTAAATATGAGGTTGTGTGCATGGAGCTTGCAACCTCATCACATAAAACTAATTGCCACAGCAACAACCACCACTACAGGAGCATCTGACTGTTTGGTACAGGCTTCCTACAAGGGAAGCAGCTGCAGTGGTAGCCCTATGCTCCATAGGGAACACAACGATTATGATATTACTTAGTGTCCTGTGAAGTTCCTGCAGGGGGCTGGCAACCTCATCATGCAATAAATAAATAAAAATACCACTGCGGCAGGAGCATGTACTTTGACGCAGGCTTCCTGCAATAAGGAGGCCAGCTGCAGGTGGTGGTTCCATGCTCCAAAAGGAATGAAAAAAAAATAAATAACAGAATAAAGAATATTTCTGAGTGTCCAGGTTTCTGCTACATATACACGTGATAATCGACATGGCATTTTTTTAATAACTATGTTAGACACCAATGGTTATTCTATACTTGTCAGTTGAAGCAACTCACTTTGTCTCTTTTGTATTTCATGCTCTGTTTGACTTTGGACAGGTCAACATTCCCACCAAAGTTCCTTGGGTGTCGTTTCTGGTCTGCAAAATCTTCTGTCCTGTCACTCCGTCTTCTGTCTGCCAGGGGGTTGAAAGAGGGATCTGGTGGAGGGCCCTGTGAATTAAGAAACAGTGAGGGGGCCAGTTTGTGCAAGAGAATAATATCGGCATCAGAATAAATGAACTGAATATACTCGTACATAATAAGCCACGTGTAGCTTCTAGGGGTCTCTGTAGAAACAAAGAACAAACGAACGAACGAACTTTATTTACGAAGGGTGAAGAATTGGGCGCGCAGGCCCGTCTAACATTCTGCCCTTCCACTCTCATTAATCTAGCATACTATATCCTTTCATTCCCACATGATGCTTTAAGCATTAATTTAAAGGCATGCAACATTATAAAGTTACCATAACAGCATTCATTTACAGTATGCAATCATAATAACAAAATGAGTAGGTTTGTTTTTTTTTTGAAACAAACAAGCTAGTAATTGGGGGAAAAAAGTAATAATAAAATAAAATAAATAAAACAATAAATAAATTCTGTACACCGACACTCACTCATGCGGTCAATCCGTCTACAATTAATCTCTATTTTTGAATGTGTCATCAATCATCAATACAAAAATTACATAAACACATTCTCGCTTATGTCCATACATTCTTGGTGGAAAATGAAATAATAATAATAACACTTTCTTAAGAGATAATAGGATGATTGCTTGCTCAGGCATGTTGTACAAGGCAACTAATATGAGGTTGTACATGGCAACTAATATGAGGTTGTACAAGGCAACTAATATGAGGTTGTACAAGGCAACTAATATGAGGTTGTACATGGCAACTAATATGAGGTTGTACATGGCAACTAATATGAGGTTGTACAAGGCAACTAATATGAGGTTGTACAAGGCAACTAATATGAGGTTGTACAAGGCAACTAATATGAGGTTGTACAAGGCAACTAATATGAGGTTGTACAAGGCAACTAATATGAGGTTGTACATGGCAACTAATATGAGGTTGTACATGGCAACTAATATGAGGTTGTACAAGGCAACTAATATGAGGTTGTACAAGGCAACTAATATGAGGTCGTACAAGGCAACTAATATGAGGTTGTACAAGGCAACTAATATGAGTTTGTACATGAAGCTAGCAACCTCATTATGTACAACTAATTGCCACAGAAACCACCACTACAACAGCATGTAAATGCTTGGTGCTGGCTTCCTGTAAGGGGACCAGCTGCTTTAGGGGCTCCAGGCCTCGTAAGGAGAGCAAAGGAAAATGATGATGACGAAATGATGATATATATATATATATAATAAACTATGTTTTATAAATTATGATGATATATATATATATATAATAAACTGTTTTATAAATTATGATGATATATATATATATAATAAACTGTTTTATAAATTATGATGATATATATATATATAATAAACTATGTTTTATAAATTATGATGATATATATATATATAATAAACTGTTTTATAAATTATGATGATATATATATATATAATAAACTGTTTTATAAATTATGATGATATATATATATATATAATAAACTGTTTTATAAATTATGATGATATATATATATATATAATAAACTGTTTTATAAATTATGATGATATATATATATATAATAAACTGTTTTATAAATTATGATGATATATATATATATAATAAACTGTTTTATAAATTATGATGATATATATATATATAATAAACTGTTTTATAAATTATGATGATATATATATATAATAAACTATGTTTTATAAATTATGATGATATATATATATATAATAAACTGTTTTATAAATTATGATGATATATATATATATATAATAAATTTGTTTTTATAAATTATGATGATATATATATATATATTAAACTATGTTTTTTTTTATTAAATATATATATATATATAATAAACTGTTTTATATAATTATTATGATGATATATATATATATATAAAAACTATGTTTTATAAATTTGATGATATATATATATATATAATAAATTTTTTTATAAATTATGATGATATATATATATATATAAATTATGTTTTATAAATTATGATGATATTATATATATATAATAAACTGTTTTATATAAATTATGATGATATATATATATATAATAAACTTTTTTTATAAATTATGATGATATATATATATATATAATAATATAAACTGTTTTATAAATTATGATGATATATATATATATATAAATGTTTTATAAATTATGATGATATTATATATATAATAATAAACTGTTTTATAATTATATATATATATATATATAATAAACTGTTTTATAAATTATGATGATATATATTATATATATATAAAAAAATGTTTTATAAATTATGATTATATATATATATTATATATATATAATAAATGTTAAATAATATATAATATATATATATATATATATTATAATAAACTGTTTTATAAATTATGATATATATATATATATATATAATAAATGTTTTATAAATTATGATTATAAATTATTATGATATATATATATATATATAATAAATTTTTATTTTTATAAATTATATTTATATATATATATAATAAAATGTTTTATAAATTATGATGATATATATATATATATATAATAAATGTTTTATAAATTATGATATATATATATATATAATAAAAATTTTTATAAATTATGATGATATATATATATATATAATAATATATTTTATAAATTTTTATGATATATATATATATATAATAAAACTTTTTTATAAATTATGATGATATATATATATATATAATAAAAATTATGTTTTTATAAATTATGATGATATATATATATATAATAAAAATGTTTTATAAAATTATGATGATATATATATATATAAAATTATAAATTTTTTTTTATAAATTATGATGATATATATATATATATAATAAAAATGTTTTTTATAAATTATGATATATATATATATATATAATAAAACTGTTTTATATAAATTATGATGATATATATATATATATTTATAAATTTTATATTATAAATTATGATTTATATATATATATATGATATATTTTTTTATTTTAATAAATTGATTAATTTATTATATATATATATATATATATATATATTATTTTATAAATATATATATATATATATATATATATATATATATATATATATATATATATATATATATATATATATATATAATAAATTATGTTTTATAAATTATGATGATATATATATATAATAAATTATGTTTAATAAATTATGATGATATATATATATAATAAATTATGTTTTATAAATTATGATGATATATATATATAATAAATTATGTTTTATAAATTATGATGATATATATATATAATAAAATTCCGCCCACCCCCCTCTACCCCCAACTGTTTAATAAATTATATATATATATATATATATATATATATATATATATATATATATATAGATATATATATATATATATATATATATATATATAATAAATTATGTTTAATAAATTATGATGATATATATATATAATAAATTATGTTTTATAAATTATGATACATATATAATAAATTATGTTTTATAAATTATGATGATATATATATATATATATATATAATAAATTATGTTTTATAAATTATGATTATATATATATATATAATATAAATTATATATTTATAAATTATATATATACATATATATAATATATATTTTTATATATGATGATATATATATATATATATATATATATATATATATATATAATAAATTATGTTTTATAAATTATGATGATATATATATATATAATAAATTATGTTGATATATATCAGTGGTTCCCAAAAGTGGGCGGTACAGCCCCCTTGGGAGAAGGTAATGTTCACCTTTAGCCCCACCGATGTCCTATTGTAACTTTTCGTTTACTATGTACTTGGAATCGGAGTTTACAAGTAAGGAAACATTCGTACGAAATACGAATAGCATAAATGATGTTCCTCCGGTGGTCACGACAGTAAATAATTATAATCACAACGTTACAAAATTAATAAATAAATATAATTAATTTGTTTGTAAGATAATGACATGTATTGACTTTAAAACATACATAAATATTTTAAGCTACCTGTTAGCTCCCCAAGGAGCATAGGCCTTCAACAAACGCATGCCAAATCCTCCTGTCAGATGCCTTTCGCGCGAGGTCTTTCCACGAATTCCTCTTCTTTTTCAGTTCTGTATCTAGTTATCTTGTCTGTGTGTGTGTGTGTGTGTTTTTCTTTTTTTTTTTGGTTTACCTCTGACTCTCTTTAATAATTATAATCAAAGTGTGATTATATATATATATATAAATATATTTATAAAACACTATGATTATAATTATTAAAGAGCAAATTGCAATATATATATATATATATATAAAGGTAAAGATAGTCCCATAGCAGATACTGCCGTAGGAGAATGAAGTGTTAGAGACTTCACAATACCAGGTCCAGCATCAAGAGGTGGGGTGACCAGTTCCCTTCCTCGATACTTTTCCTTCCCTAACTCAAGAGCAAAGTCAGGTATCCATTTACAGCTGGGTAGACTGGAGCGCGATGATACCATGAATCGAACCCATCACCTTAGCCACGAGAAGTACGCGGCACAAACAAGTATGCTGCAGCGACAGAAACGCAAAATTCATAGCGTTTCCCCGCGTTAAATCTTGATTAAAAAGTCGATATGGATATCGTACGAATGTTTGCTTAAAGTCGATGTACAAAGTAAACGAAAAGTTACAATAGGACATCGGTGGGGCTAAAGGCGAACATTACCTTGGGAGAATCCAAGGAGGCGATAAGGTAAATGGGGATAAATTCAGTAGTAAGAGAGTGGTTGAGGATTTGTCAGGCTAAATTAAAAAAATATTACTGAATATAAAGCTTACATGTAATAGTGGTTTGATTATACATGGCCCTGATGTGAGCATTTAAAAGGATAACGTGGCCTGAACAAACCCTTATGCACCGCCCCTCCCTAACGTCGCTTGTCCTAGTTTCTTATACACCCAATAGTATATTATTAGGTTAATTCAATGCTGCTGTTGAATTAGCAGTTACTTATCTTCCACTCGTTAGTTTTTTTAAATTAATGCAGAAAATGGAGGGGGCACTGTGGATGTGCACCGAGGGCCAAGGGGGAGGTGTCCCGAAAAAGTTTGGGACACACTGATATATACAATAAATTATGTTTGATAAATTATGAACTCCGCCTAGGCCGGTCCCAAGCCCGGCTGAAAAAGGAGGAGGGCGGCCTGAATGGAGGCCATAAGGAGGCAGCCCCTCCACCATGCAAAAGAACAACAGGCCAATCACCGGTTTGCTTTAAACTTTTGATTACGAGAATTACAAGAGAGAAAACCGGACTGATTTTAAGGCGAAGAACTGGAACGGAATACGGACTATGACTTATGGAACTTGGAACACAAGAAGTATAAATGGGAAAGAAGAGGAGCTGGTGGAAGAGATGAGGAAAGCAAAACTAGAAATCCTGGCTATAATGGAAACAAAGAAAAAAAGACAAGGAGTCATGGATCTCGATGGCAACATGCTGCTCTACAGTGGTGTACCCACATCTGAAAGAGCTAAAGGGGGCGTGGGTTGCATTGTGGCCAAAAACCAAAAAGATAGTATCAAGGGATGGAACTTTGTCTTGGAGCGCATTATGGTTGTAAAACTAAAAGAAGGAGAAACCATAGTCAACCTGGTCATAGTGTATGGGCCAAATGAGGATGAGAGAGCAGAGGTCAAGGAGGAATTCTTCGAGCTGCTTCAAAGGACAGTGGATGACTACCTAGATGAAATTATCATGCTCTGAGATTTCAATGCCAGAGTTGGAAATGACCATGCTAGATGGGGTGGAGTTATCGGAAGTGTAGGTCAAGATGGCGGCGTGGTAGGCCGCACTTTTGTGTTGTGCATTTCATGTCGTCGTTTTGGAGTCTGCATCAGTGGTAACAGCCCTCATTAAGGCTGTATGAGTTTGTAGTGTGTTTGGCTATTTCTGGATTATGTTGCTAAGTATTTTAAAGATGAAAACATCAAGTTTGCCTATCATGTGAGTTCGCTGTTTGTGTTGATACAAGTAGCCAAGATGGCGGTTTTGTGATGTGTCGATCGGACAGTGTTTCAAAACATTACAGATTTATTGAGGGCTATTGTTACTGCTCCAGGTACATTTTTGTATGTACCTGCAAGGATACTTGGAGAGGAGATGGGCACCGCCAAGCAAACCTCTTGCCCACTGAAATGCTATGATGGAAAGTCAACTCAGTAATAATTTGCCGGATCGGCCGATGCCCGGATTAACAACGACCGCGCTCTCTCATTGCCCCTTGAGAGTGATAAGTCAGCGAATGGGGTAAAAACACCTGTTTTGAAACTTCCAAGAGAAAGTTTTGTTGTTGGAACTTGGAATGTACGCACGCTATATGCGTGTGGAAAAGTCAAAGAACTAACACATGAACTTGTTAGATACTCGTGGGACATCCTGGGCCTAGCAGAAGTCAGATGGACAGGATTAGGTGAATCAATAACGGATGATGGTCACAAAATTTGGTTTAGTGGAGATGAGTCTAAACATCAGCATGGAGTAGGTTTTATCGTACATAAAGATAGATTGAACTCTGTCATCAGCTGCACCCCAATAAATAGCAGGCTTATCACCATTCGTATTGCAGCACATCCAAAGAACATCTCCATTATACAGGTATATGCCCCCACTACTGACTATGAGGATGAGGCAATTGATACATTTTATGACAATCTGGATGAAGCAATTAAGAAAATTCCAAAGAAAGATCTTCTCATCGTGTTAGGTGATTGGAATGCTAAAATAGGGCCAGATGCATACGGTCACTGGGCTGGTACAGTGGGGAGATTTGGGACAGGTGAAACCAACGATCGAGGACTAAGGCTACTAGAATTTGCCAGCAACTATAAACTAACCATTGCAAATACACTATTTCCTCATAAGTTATCAAGAAGAACAACGTGGCATGCCCCAAAAACTGAGATACATGGCCAAATTGATTTTATTCTTGTATCCAAAAGATTCAAGTCTAGTATTAATAAAGCCAAGACTAGGACTTTTCCTGGCGCCGACATTGGTAGTGATCACGACATGGTATTGATGACGCTCAAGCTTAAACTTAAAAAGAACTATAATCAAAACAGATGTTCTCAGTTAAGATTCAATTTAGACAAACTGAAAGATCCAGAAATCGCGGGAATCTTTGAGGCAACTGTTGGAGGAAAATTCGCAGCTCTCAATTTTTTGGAGGATGATATCAACTCAATCACAGAGAACATGAAAGACGTGCTCATTGAATCAGCAACAGAAATACTTGGTAAAAGAAAGAAAATAAACAAACCATGGGTTACAGATGACATTCTGAAGTTATGTGATACACGGCGGGAAATGAAAAAGGTTAAGAAAGAGGTTCCTGAAGCAGCATGGCAATACAGTATGGTGAATAAAAATATTAGGAAGAAAATGAAACAGGCCAAAGAAAAATGGGTAGCTGATCAATGTGAGTCCATTAATACGGGGCTAATAAAAGGTAACAGCAAGGCAGCTTTTGACACATTAAGAAAACTATCAAAACCCCAACAGCCCAGGGTAACTGTCATAGAAGATAGCAATGGGGCTCTGCTCAATGAAAAAAAACAGCTGTAATGAGAAGGTGGACAGAATATTGTAAAGAATTATATAACTGTAAACTTGATACTGACTTAGGCATATTAAACAACATTAAGTGCGAAAACAGGGAACTCGGAAATGCAGCAATATTACGGGAAGAAGTGGAAGAGGCTATATGTTCGATGAAAGGAGGGAAGTCACCGGGTGTGGATAATATCCCAGCAGAGCTCTTGAAATATGGAGGACCAGATATAGTAAAAATCATGACAACAATTTGCCAGAAGATATGGAGTACAAAAAAATGGCCAAAAGAATGGACGCAGTCATTAGTAATACCGCTTCCAAAGAAAGGAAATCTAAAAATGTGCAAGAACTACAGAACCATTAGCCTTATTAGTCATCCAAGTAAGGTGATGTTAAGGATACTTTTGAACAGAATAAAACAGAAATCAGAAGAAATCTTGTCAGAGGAACAGGCTGGCTTTAGACCAAAAAGAAGTACCTCAGAACAAATCTTCAATATTAGAGTACTTATCGAAAAACATCTCCAACATCAACACGATTTATACCATAACTTCATCGATTTCACAAAAGCCTTCGATCGAGTCTGGCATGAAGGCTTATGGCAAGTAATGAGAAAATTCAATTTTGATACCAACATCATAGATATCATTGAAGCACTATACAAGGACGCAAGCAGTGCTGTTTTTGCAAGCAACGACATTGGAGAATTTTTCAAAACAACTGTAGGAGTTCGGCAGGGATGTATCCTGTCCCCAGTGCTCTTTAATATTTATCTAGAACATATTATGCAGGAGGCTCTCTACGATTATAAATCAACCATATCGATTGGAGGCCGACCTCTGTGCAACCTACGTTTTGCTGATGATATTGATCTGATAGCTGGATCAGAATCAGAACTTCAAGACCTTACCTCTAGACTGGAGAAAGTAACAAGAACGTATGGGATGGAAATTAATATAGAAAAAAGCAAGATATTGGTGAATAGCCATAAGAAACATGTTCCGACCAACATTACGTTAAATGGGCAAACGTTAGAAGAAGTTAACACCTTTAAATATCTCGGGTCCACTATATGTAGTGATGGAAGATCAAGTAAAGAAATCAAGACAAGACTTGAGATGGCCTCAGCTGCCATGACAAAGTTGAATGTGATCTGGAAAAGTAACATCAGTTTTCCTGTGAAGATCAAATTATACAAATCACTTGTATTATCTATTCTCTTGTATGGGTGTGAGAGCTGGACACTCACTGCAGATACGGAGCGAAGGATTCAGGCTTTCGAGCATAAATGTTATAGAAGAATTTTGCGCATTTGCTATAAAGAGCACAAAACAAATGTCTATGTTAGAGAGATGATAAACACCTATGCAGGCCACCAAGAACCACTTTTGTCAATAGTGAAACATCGAAAGCTTGCCTGGTTTGGGCATGTAACTCGTCATGACTCCCTTTCGAAAACGATCCTTCAGGGGACAGTCGAAGGTAAACGGAGAAGAGGAAGGCAAAGAAAATCCTGGGCTGATAACATCAAAGAATGGGCAGGACACGGTTTTTCCACACTTGTACGCATTGCTGAGGATAGAGAGCAGTGGAGGACCCTGTCTGCTGATGCTTCCACCATGGCACCCCTACGACCCATGACGGGTTACGGGCTGAGATGATGATGATGGAGAAGATACTCTCAATGACAATGGAAAGCGACTCCTTAGATTCTGCAGTGAGCATAATCTGATCATTACAAACACAAAGTTCCCCCATAAGCGCATACATGCATACTCTAGATGTGAACCAACAAAGAATGAGAAGTCAGTGATCGACTATGCCATTGTTAGGAGGAGCTCATTCAAATATGTCCGAGATGCTAGAGTCTGGAGGGGGCCAGAAATTGGAAGACAGAGTTGCTCAGCCTAGGAACTGCCCAACATCACGCAAGAGACTAAGTAAACGAACGGGAGAAATGAGCATTAAGACCTACAAGCTGAGAGAGCCAGAAATTAAGACCAGATATCAGGGGCTTATTGCTACAGCGGTCAGCAACACAGAAGAACAACCTGATGACTTGGAAACCCTCTGGCTTAAATTCAAGGACATCATAAAGACAGCTGCTGCAGAAGCATGTGGTGAAGTACGACTTGGGAACAAGAGAAAGAGGACACCTTGGTGGACAGAGGAAGTCAAAGAGAAAATAAGAGAAAAGAAAATGGCATGGAAACAATACTTAAGAGCTAAAAACACAACAGGACAAATGGAGAAATATAGAGAATATGTGACAATCAGAACAGAAGCAAAAAACAAGGTGCTAGCAGCAAAATAGAAGTCCTGGGAAGAATTTGGAGAAAAGCTAGAAAAATATGCGCAAGAAAACCAGAAATTGTTCTATAAGACCCTAAAGAACACGAGGAAGGAAAAACAATGCCCTCTCAAATTTATAAAGGACAAGCAAGAAAAATTGCTTACTGCCCCGAAGGAAGTAATGGAAAGATTTAAAGAATATTTCTCAGAACTCCTGGATGGTGAGCATGGTGAAGCATCAGAAATGATAACCACTAGCACAGAAGAGAAAACCAATGATGGTGAAGATGACATAAAGATGAAAGAACTGAAGGCAGCACTAGAGAAAATCAAGATGGGCAAAGCAGCAGGGCATGATGGTATAACACCAGAAATGGTTAAGTACATTGGAGCATCAGGTGACCTATTACTCTTAAGGGTCCTACAGGCAGCGTGGTGCAACAAGACCATACCAAAGGATTGGGAGATTGCCATCATAACCCCAATTTTCATAAAGGGTGACAACTGACAATGTGGAAACCATAGAGGCATATCCCTTCTCAGTGTCCCTGGTAAAATCTACTCTTGAATCCTAGAGCAGAGACTCCGACGCCTAGCTGAGCCACAATCGGATGAGGTCCAGTGCGGATTCCGAGCAAACTGAAGTACTCAAGACCTAATCTTCACACTCAGACAGCTGATTGAAAAGGCCCTTGAGTATAAGAGTGAGATCCATCTTTGCTTCATAGATCTGGAAAAGGCATTTGACAGGGTCCCCTGGAGCAAACTTTGGGACTGTTTGGCAAGGAAGAACATTCCAGCACCTCTGATTCATGCTATACAGAGCTTCTACAAGTCTTGCAGAAATTATGTGAGGACAGCAAACCATAAGTCAGAAGAGTTCAGGACCACCACTGGTGAAAGACAAGGTGATATCCGGTCACCTTATCTTTTCATACTCCTCATGGACAATGTCATCAAGGTATGTAAGGAGAGAACAAGAAAGTATTCTTTGGGGTACTGGAAGATGAGACAGGTCTGTATTTCAGAGCTGGCATTTGCTGATGATGTTGCCCTGATTGCTAAATCAGAGGCACATCTCCAATCCAACCTGCAAGTCTGGAAGGAAGAGCTGGAGAAGAGAGAGATGGTCATAAGCAGCTCTAAAACAAAATCCATGGTGATATCACGAGAAGAAAGAAGACATCAGATTAAGTGGGAGAACAGGTCCTGGAGCAGGTCGACCACTTTAAATATCTTGGAGCTATTATAGCCCGAAAGCGAGGCATCAAAGAAGAGTTGGCCACTCAAAAAGCAGCAACTGGGAGACTTTTTCAGGCCATAAATCGAGGATTCCTCAGCAAGAGAGAGGTTGGTAAGAAAACGAAGATGGCTGTATACTGCTCCACCTATGTCCCAGTCTTGACATATGGGTGTGAGTCATGGGCAATGACTACAACCCGCAAAAGCCAGATCCAAACCTCAGAAATGAGGTATCTGAGGAAGGTGGTTGACATAATATATTCTGTTTCATAAATTATGATGATATATATAATAAAATTGTTTTATAAATTATGATGATACATATAATAAATTATGTTTCATAAATTATGGTGATATATATTTATATATAATAAATTATGTTTCATAAATTATGATGATATACATAATAAATGTGTTGTTAATGTAATTACATTTTCCACTTTCAATTATTTGTTTTTCACCATTACAAAGGGCTGCTAAAGATGTTTCTAGTGGTTAAAATATCTCAATACAGCAAACAGTTGACATATAATGATTTTGTTGATCTTCACCAAAAATGGCCCACACTTAAACTTTTTTTTTTTTAAACTACTGTTAAGATACTGAATTATTATTTTATTTTTAAACATGAAGTCATGTCACATGCAAAACAATTAATATACATTTAAAACAATGTTTCAATCATAACATAAAAACTGAGATTACTCCCTGTGTAAAATTTAAACTCAGATTATTCCCTGTGTAACACATAAACTGAGATTATTCCCTGTGTAACCACGGCTGTTTGTCAACGCGCTTTTAGTTACCTGCTTTCTTTCCAGCCACTGTTCGGTCACGGGGTCAAATTCTTACCGCCGTTTGGGAATTCCAGTTCTAGCGCTATAAACATTCTATATGGGGTAATTAAACCTTCGCTGTAAATTTATCTTTAGAAACTCCAGTTTTTAAGTGGCTTTTGGTGATAGTCAGTATGCTACTCTAAGTTTCTGTTTAAAAACTAACATTGTACTACAATTACAACAGAAGATATGAGAGTCTGAAAAAGTGCAAAAAATAATTTTTTCAGTTTTTAATGTCATCATTGTTATGCAATGACATTAACAGAATTCAGAAACTGTACTCAATTTATACATTAATATAAAATAGATATGTTATAAAAAATGGACATCGCTGATAATTTTTAGCAGCATGCTTCAAATAGGAATTATCAAAAGATGAAGTGACAAGTAATTAACCTTGGTTAAATTTCTATTACTTGTACTATACAGAGGGTGTAGGCATAAACTAATACTGATATTTATTTTTTACGCACAAAATATCAGAGAGATGACTATTATCATTCACATTATTATGTATACAAACACGCTGAATATACATAAATCTGACCTGGCCCCAAAATTTATCTCATATATCATTCACGCTTTTGTTTTTTTCCTGGGAAGGGGGGGGGGGGGGGGGGGGGGGGGATTTGTACATTGACAGATGGAGAAATTTGTTGTAAATGCGTTTCCATTATGAATTTCAGCTGTGAACTTGTTTCTATTACAGCATGCTCGTCTTTCAATCTTAGATACTGTTGAATATACAAATTCTCCACCTTATATGTCTGATATTATTATATTTCCTATTGCTCAAACGATATGATGGTATTGGTTTATAATTTGATTTCTCCAAATTCACTACTTGCAATGTAACTTCCAAACTTCCTTTTCCATGATCACCTCCAATTTTAAGCCATACTTCATCTTCTGGTATACAATTATTTTGCCACGTTAATAAGTCCTCCCTCTTGAAGTCGCTGAAGAGCTCACAAACAAAACCACATAAATTGTTAAAACTTACCAATGGTGTATCTATAGCACGTTTCACTAGCTTTGCCCAACTTCAAAATGCTATATCTCAGCGAATATATAACGCATATAAGTGAAATTTTGTGTGTAAATTTGAGATGGTATAGACCCTATGAATTAAATTTTTCATTAAAATGCGGCCATTGGTTTCAATTTTTGTTTCTTTGCGATATAATATAAAATCCTACTTGCCAGCACACATCACACACACACATATTGAAATGTCTACAGTAAATTATACGACCTCATTTGCACATTTTTGGTTTATCAAGAAATTGGCATGATTTTTACGTGAAATTGCGTGAAATTGCACTTCTTGAACATAAAACAGTTTATTTCCGGTTTTACGCACACATTCTCAATCAGTGGCGTGTCTACAAAAAGTATTGTGTGGCTAAGTAGGAAAAATGAGTCTGCGAGTACATGTTATGACATTACAGCAAATCACAAATAGGATTTTAAAGTATTTCTGCAATGAAGCTACTCGAGGAAAACTATATCATTCCATTTCAAACCCACAAAAGAGGACTATTCATGCCTTGGGGATAAGCAAACGATCATTGCACCGCTGGATAGCGACATCTGAAATTTGTAATTCCAGTGTTTTACACACGAAAAATAGGCCAAGAGTGGTGAATAATTTTGACAGAGAATTGATCCGCAGAGAAATTTGCAATATGTTTCACAATATTGAGGCAGTGACTTTAAGGAAATTGAAAATTTGATTAAGAAAGAATAATGACATTGAAATTTCCAAATCTACTCTATGGAGGACTATTAGGAGTTTGGGATTCACTTTTAGAAAATATGTTGGTGGTAGAAACCTTATTTGTGAGAAGCCTCATATAGTTGCAATGAGAAGCAAATATTTATGCGAGGTCAGAGAAATGAGAAGAGATTGTTATGATTTTGTGTATTTAGATGAAACTTGGATCAATGCGCACCACAGTAATGAACGAGAACGGCAATCATCTGATGGGACAATTAAGAGACTAGTACCAAGCAGCAAAGGACAGCGCCTAATAATTGCACATGCATAATACTGAACTCACATTTGTTTCAAAATCTACAGATAATAGGGATTATCATACAGAGATGAATGGCAAGATATTTCAAGATTGGATTGTGAATCATGTACTTCCTTCCTTGGATAGACCGTCGTGTTTGATAATGGACAATGCTTCATATCACAACGTTGTGGCACCAGAAGATAAAGTTCCTAATTCATCAAGTACTAAAGATGTAATAAAGATTTGGCCGACCAAAAACAACATTCCATTCAGCGAAATGTCCCTGAAGCCTGAATTACTTGGAATTGTAAAAAAGACACAGCATACAAAGATATTTCACATAGACAAGGCAATCCATGAACATGGTCACAGATGTTTAAAATTGCCTCCTTACCATTCTCACTTAAACCCAATAGAACTAGTATGGGCTAAAATTAAGGAACAGGTTGAAACAGAAAATAGAACGTTCAAATTAAAAGGTGTTGAAATACTTATAAAAGCCGCCATGTCCAATATAGCCAGGGATTATTGGAAGAAATGTGAGAACCATGTGTTACAAGAGGAAGAGGAATATTGGAAGAATGATGGTTTGTCCTTCATTCAGCCGAGATTGATTATCAATTTCTCAGAGACATCTGATTATGATTCGGATGAAGTTTAATTTCTTTAAAGATGACCTTACCGTTATTTACAAGCACATTAGAGGAGCAACGTTCCATTATGATATTTATGAACCGCAAAGAGGTGATACCTATTGAAATAATTAGATCAAGGAAGGACCAGTTTGGTAGCGCATTAAATGTCAATGACAAACAATGTCACGAGTATCTCGCATGCAGATTATTTAAGAAATCAGCTTCAACAGGTATTCATATGCAAACGTGATGGCCACATTATTGTAATAGTAGACACGCCTATGCCTAATCAATTCACAGAATCTGTGCATGAAGTGGAAAAAAATTTCTTTTCTCGATACACAATAATTAGTATGCCGAAAAAGATCAAAGGATTTCATCCGTTTATGGGAACTAGACAAGATGCACAGATATAAAGTATATATTTGTTGGGTCTAACCCAATATAACATCGTATGCAAAAAATGGCATTAATACGTTGGACGGTTAATCAGATAATTACATTTGTTTGAGGGCAAAGCTAGTGAAACGTGCTATAGTCCATCATCTCCCACAAACTCTTTCATATCCACATGCACCCATTCATGCCTAATCTCTCTTGTCAATATTTTTTCTGCCCCTTCGTGTTTCTGTTTTTGTCATCTCTGACCTATGAAATTGACTACCCTACATTATCGTGGCGCGCTGCAAAGATGAAATTAGGTGGAGAAAATCTTTAATTTCACCTCAACATTTTTTTCATAATTTAAAACTGTCTAGGCTGTTTAGATTTTAAGATATTTCATTAGAAAGTCCGTTACCCTCAGTAATATTTTCCTCTAATGATGATGCTGTTTTGTAACTGCTGCTACAAAGCAAATAATACAAAAAAAAAACATTGAAAATCCACATACCGATTGTATTTTGCACGAAGTTATTTTCTAGCAAATTATCTTTGTCCTTCGCTTATCAGGAATGTGTGTAAACTGGTTTAAAGGTAATATTGTTCAGGCCAAAGTCAGCTGATATTTCCCGCCAAAGTAACCGATACCTGTGCTCGCCTGTTAACAAGGTTTATTGCTTTCGCGTCAGGAGAAAGGGCGCAAAACTAAAGTAGCGACTTTTTAGAAGGGACAAACAGCCGTGTAACATATAAACTGAGATTATTCCCTGTGTAACATATAAATTGAGATTATTCCCTGTGTAACATATAAACTGAGATTACTCCCTGAGCTATGTTTGAAGACAACAACAGAGATTACAATAAATATCTTACTTCACTGTCTTTAAGCCTGCCTTGGTAGGCTCCTCCACCTGCATTAGTCACAGCATCTGACTGCTTGAATGAAAGGTAACATGTATTGTTACTGAGCAGTAAAAATCAGGCAGGGTTTTCTATGCCTCATAAATTAGTAGAAAACTATAAGACTGTAAAGGGCAATTTTTACTATCTTGCAATATAATACATTTATATTCTTATTATGTTCGCAAATATTTTGTAAGCAAAGTATTTCCTTTTTAAGTGCTTAAGGAGAAGTCATTTTTGGGTTGCTTCCCTTGAAAATAGTTCTGTCATCTTCGATCGGACTCCGCAGACGACTCTAGGCCTACTGCGATTTATTCTGTGGCTGGGTAGGAATAGATTGTTCTTGCTTCAGTATATCTATGGCCTGAATTTATACGTAGTGTTTGTATGAGTAGGACGAGTCTGTCTTATATATATGGATATCTTTGCATTTCTAAGTCGAACTAATTTGGTTGTCGCTAGAAAAGGTCAAAGGCTATGCAGCGGAAGTATCGCTAGCAAAGGGGTGTGATCCATGGCTGTCATCCTGTGAGGATGCCGAGTTTTGTTGTAGCAGGCTTTTTGCCGAAATAGTGATCTATATATGGATGGGGAAAAGTGATAATCATTTAGACATGTTGTATGTACTTTACCCCAGTGTTTATTCTCTTTTGCCAAGGAATGGCAAAGTTATATTTCGCATAAAAAGGTAAAACCACAATTTATTATGAACTTGGGCTTCGCCATCGTTGTTGATAAGCAGATGCACAGTGGTACTTTTAAAAAGAATATCCATTCAAAGGAAGAAGACATTCCTATGTATCAGCACTGGATTGTATGATATTATTCAATTACCTCTATGAGAGAACCTATGAAGAAATGAGGACATTTAATGAATGACTAATTTTGGTCTATATTCTATAGTGAGTGAAGCTCACGAGAGAGAGAACAGCCATGTTGAAATTCATATACTTTGTATTTATCGAGTGAGAAAAAGGGATGCCTGTACTATCGCTCGATGAACCAAGAGATCACTGCTACATGTGAGAACCCATGTCTGGGATTCCTATATTATGAAATATATATATATTGAACTTTACGTGAAGGAATATTCGCTAGACGAGGTTAGGTCTAGGAGCCTTCCTATGTATTGGTTATGGTCTGACGTGCCCAGTCAGTAAAGCCAGATGATTTACATGATGGAACGCTGAATGCTTATTTACGAATGCTCCATTATGATATTTGCCAAGCATGAATGCTAACTTAAGATGATATTCCTGTGATCAACATTATGCTGTCTATGTCGACATTTGTTCCTGTAACCATACACGTACTGTCCAAGTGTGCGTCCCATTAAATGTTATAAAAAGACCACCGTAGTTCCAGTACTTCTTGAATTCGAACAGTGTGAGTATGAGTGATGTACTACCAACCTGTCAACTCTATCGAATCATTCTACCATTCGCGTACTGACATTCAGATACACACTCATTGTTTACACTCACATTCTTGTCGGAGCCTCATCACGTTCCAGGACAAGATGACCTGTATGACCAAAACTGTGCTGGGTTTGATGAGTTGACAATCGTTACACTTTACTACACCAGTCCCAACATCTACATTTATCCACTGGTGGACATTCACATCATTTAGCAAATAAAGCATGATTCAACAACTAGTAGCCAGTATGAGTTAACAACTACACAAAAAAAGAGTTTAACAACTGGTGTGCCAGCTTCCTGGGTCAACCTGCACAGTGACCATATTGAGAAGTAAACTACTGAGACCAGACGTTCCTTGGGGTCTGTTACGACACACAAATACATCAGCAGTACAACTCTACAGTGATGTCAGCGTGACCTGTCCTGTCGAGAGTATGCAGTAACTAGGTCAGGGTTTGTTGACATTTGGTTCATTGGACATTTGCCATACAACTGACAGTGTTACACAGCGAGCTTGGTTGAAACATAGAACATTACACATCAGGACTGGAGAATATTTGACAGTGTTTGCGAAAGAAAATGTTATTGAACTGAGAAGTCCTACATTGATTGTTATCATTCAAATCAACGATGGAGCTTCTATTTCTGTGTTGAATTTAAAATAATTAGACCAGAAGTATTTGTTTAATAAAGTACCACAGTACTGTACTATTAGGCAGTGTAACTGAGCCTTCATTCCAACACATTCTTTCTGCAACACTCTATTTACATCATATTGCCATACTATTTATGCATTTATGTATTTATGTTTAACTATTTATATGTGATATTTGTTTGTATCCAGCGGGTTGTTGTTTCGGTTGGGCGGTGTCACACAGCAGAGTATCCCACGTAATAGAGGGTCTGATGTGTGCGTTTCTATAGGTGCAATTTTCTTCATTGAAAATTTGCTGCGACAGCTGTTGCTATTAGTGTTAGCTGTGAAGTCTGTACTCATTGTTGTTTTTGTAATATTCCTCTGTTCTTTAGTTTGTTTTGATTTGTTTGTAATTTGTTGGTCTACCCTATTCTATCTTTCAGTTCTATTCTCAATTTATATTTATATACTGTGGCGTTATTTGTATTTGTTATCCTCTTGCGGTTTATCTTTTATTGTTTTTCCAATTTTATTTATTTCATTTCCGCAAATGTTTTCATGTTTTTCTGTATAACTGTTTTGTTTTGTGCCTGATCGACATACACTATTTAAAATATAGTTGATCATATAAATTGATGTACAAGAATCAACTGATAGTTAATTGCTATTACTAAAGGTACACAGTTGATGATATAAAACACTATTTCTGGTGCACTGCACTTATATTATAGAGTGAACCAGCAACTTATAGCTGTTATTATATAAGGATTTATACAAGACCTTTGTAAGGCTTGTTTCCCACAGTGATTGGGATAGTTAAGTACTATTTTTCACAGGTTACAAAGTTATCATACAAAGTCTTTGATTAAGACTAAGAAAGTAAATTTATTTACTTTTGCAAATTACTGATCTTATTAGACAAGATGTCTACCTTGGATTATTTTATCACACAAGGCAGGGCTCTTGATAAGACTGGTCAGCAGTTAGAAGAATGGGCAGTTGCTCAATATGACAAAGCATTGGCTGCTGAAGAAAGAAAAGCATTGATTGAAGAAAAGAAATTAGAAGCTGAGGAAAGAAAATTACAAAGAGAGGATGAACAAAAGAAATTGCAGATACAGACTGATGAAAAAAGATTCCAGATGGAAATGGAAAAAAAGAGAAAAGAAAAGATGAAGCTGCTGCTGAAGAGAAAAAATTACAGGCTGCTGCAGAAGAGAGAAAATTACAAGCTGAAGCTCAAGAAAAAAAAGCAATAAGAGAACATGAACACCAAAAAGAACTTTTAGCATTTGAGTTAGAAAAGTTAAAGTTAACAAACATAAGTAATGTTAATCAAGCATCTAGTGGTAATGGTAAACCCTTTACTTACAAGGTCAAGGTACCAGCGTTCAACCCTTCCAGTGATGACATAACATTCTGGCTAAACAGATTTGAACGCTCGTGTCGAGCACATAATGTGGACAAATCACAATATGCTAACCAGTTATCAGAAAATCTGAAAGGTGATTCTCTGACTAGTTTAAGTTTGGTTGAAGAGGCTGACAAAGATAACTATGATGTTATTAGGGCAGCCTTATTAAAGAAGTATCAGTTGTCTGAAGAGGGTTATCGGAAGTTGTTTAAGACAATGGTGCCTGAGGCAGGTGTAGAATTCTCAGAATTCATTGCAAGAACACGTCTTACATTTGATCGTTGGATTGAGCTATCCAAAACAGAAAAGACTTATGAAGCCCTTATGGACTTGATACTCAGAGACAAGATTATGTCAAGTATAAATAAACCTTTCCTCGAATTCTTACATGAGCGTAAACCTAAGTCTCTAAAAGAAATGGAACAGTATTGTACCCAATACGTCACTGCACATCCGGACGTAGCTATTAGCAACAGTAAGGTTAAAGAAGGTATGCCAGTTGCTTCTGCAACACCATACAACCCTAATCACTCTCACAAATTCCAAGGACCTCAAAATAGGTTTAATAAAAAAGGTAACTATTACAGTTATCAGAACCAAGGTAACCAATCATTTCAGGGTTCTTCTTCGAATACCTGGAGAAGAGCTGACAGCCCTCGATTCAGGGGTGGTCATAATTACAGGAACTTTCGCAAAGGAAGTCATTCTAGAAACTATCCAAGTTTTCCTTCATGGAGACAACAGGATCATAATTACCGAGATACTCATTATAATGAATATGATGATAGTAACCAAAGGAGCTATGATTCAAACCCGAGTAGAGGTTATAATAGTGGAAACAATGATAAGTACAGAGGCAATAATAACAGAGGTAGAGCACAATTCAAAAAACATAAAGCTCATTACCAGGCGAACTCTGCACAGCAAGAGTCCCACGAAGCCTATAAACAAAATAAAGATAATGATGACTCTAATAATATGGCATGTGCCGCTTTTGATTTTGGGAGAGCATCTCAGTGCCCCCAATGCAAAACATTATTTGAGCCAACCACAGTGTCTACTTTAAGCTGTGGCCATCCTCTTCCCGCTCTTCCTGCGTCAATCGCGCATGATGGGAGAGGTTCTCTTGTCTTACACAAAGGTTTAGTAAATGACAATCCAGTCTCAGTACTTTTTGATTCTGGATGCACAACTATTGGGGTTAGGCAGTCACTCATAGATCCTTCTCATTCTACAGGCAAAGTAGTCAAATGCGTAACATTTGGCGGCACCATAGAGAAATACTCTACCGCTATCATTAGGATTGCTACTCCTTTCTTCACAGGAGATGTACACGCATGTCTTTTGCCGGATCCGATCGCTGATCTTATCATCGGTCGCATTCACGGAGTCCAAGAATGCACTCCGGAGCAAATTTCCGTTTGGGAAAATCAAAATATGCAATCTGCTAATGCAGTAGTCACTAGAGCTCAAGCTCTCAATATGCCTGAAACTTCATCTGTTGAAGATAATGAAGTGCATAACCAAGATGATCCCTTGGTAATTTCTCGTGACTCGTTTATAAAACAACAAGAAGAAGATCCGACTCTTAAGAAATTCTTCACTCTTGTAACAAAAGGTGATCCGAATAAAGATTCAAATTGTAAATCTTGGATTACAATGAAGAATGGCGTACTTGTACGTATGGTGCAAGACTCCACTAAGTCAAGTCATTCTCAGATTCTTGTACCCAAGAATTTGAGAGTTAAGATCTTACAACATGCACACGACTCTCAGTGTGCTGGTCACATGGGTTTTTCCCGTACAAAGTCAAGAGTTCTTGCGGCTTTCTTTTGGCCTTTTGTGAACAAGGACATACGGATCTATTGTCGATCCTGTAAAGTATGTCAAGAAGTCAAATCCAAAGGTCCTCGTCATGCTGCGCCTATTCAGGCTGCAGATATTCCTATTCGTCCATTCCAGAAAATGGCGATAGACATCATTGGTCCATTCAAGATCAAATCTGCTAGAGGACATCAGTTTATCTTAACGTGTGTAGACATGTGCACACGTTGGCCAGAGGCTATCCCTCTAAAGAGCATTACTACCGCTGACATTGCAGATGCTCTTTGGCTTATATTTTCTCGGCTGGGATTCCCCGGAGAAATATTATCAGATCATGGCACCCAACTGATATCGGATACCATGTCTCAAGTAATGTCTACTCTACAGATAGAGAGATCTTTGAGTAGCATCTATCATCCTATGTCCAATGGGATGGTCGAGCGACTAAATAGAACACTTAAGAACTTATTAGGGAAGATAACTGAGGATCATCCTCAGGATTGGGATAGGGTTTTACCCGCGGCCCTCTTCGCGTACAGAGAGGTCCCCAATGAACATACAGGGTTTTCGCCCTTTGAACTTGTCTTTGGCGCGCGACCGCGCGGCCCAATGTCTTTGCTGCATGATCTTATAACAGCTGACAATATTGACGATGACACAAAATCTTCTTACGAGTATGTCATCGCGCTGAGACAAAAGATTATCGAAGCATGCAAATTGGCAACGTCCTCTTCTGAGTTTGCTAAGCAGAAGGCAAGACAATTTGCTAATAAGAAGAGAACTTTACGACAACTTTGTCCTGGTGACAAAGCATTTGTTTTGCTACCTTGTCGTGAAAAAAGACTCCTTATTAGTTGGAAAGGTCCGTACGATATAATATCGAAAATTCAGATGTTGACTACATCGTCGATATTAACGGGAAGCATAAAACCTTCCACATCAATATGCTTACGGAGTTCCATGAACGTCCTGACTATCTACAGCCTATTTTCCAGGCAACGGACGATTCTCATGTCAAACATGGTCATTACTCATCACTGTCTGTAATACAGGATGAGGAAACAAGTTTTTCGGATGTTAATCTCCCGCTTCCAATGATCCCACTTCATTCTAGTGAATCATGGAAAGACGTTACTGTTTCTCCTGATTTGTCTCTAGGAGAACGGCGACAAGTTTCGTCTATGTTACAAACATTTCAGGATGTCCTCACTGACATCCCTGGACAAACTCATGTCATTGAGCATGACATTGTTCTAACTGAACATACTCCAATTAGGGTTAGGCCTTATCCTATCCCTATACATTTCCAAACACAGGTTGAAAAGGAGTTGGATGAAATGATAGATTTACAAATAATCGAACCATCCACTTCTGCATATTCTTCGCCGATGGTTATTGTTCGAAAAAAAGACAATAACATACGTCTTTGCGTTGACTATCGCAAATTGAATCAAGTTACGAAGTTCGATGCTGAACCTATGCCTTTACTAGAAGAGTTACTTACTCGTCTTTCTAAATCGCATTTTTTCACTAAACTTGATTTGTCTAAAGGATATTGGCAAGTTCCATTATCCGAACGCGCCAAACCTCTTACCGCTTTCTCTACTCCCAGAGGCCTTTTCCAATGGAATTTTATGCCTTTCGGCCTTATGAACGCACCAGCTACATTTGTACGCATGATGCGTCGAATCCTATCGTATCGGTCAGATGTCATTGCTTATCTAGACGACATCTGTCTTTTCAGCGATACTTGGGAAGATCACTATTCAGGATTAGTTGAATTATTATCAACTCTACGTGAGTATAACCTGACAGCAAAACCATCTAAAGCTTGTATTGGCTTTAGCGAAATTGCTTTCTTAGGCCATCGAGTAGGTCACGGTTTCTTGAAGACAGAAGACCATAATATCACTAAGATACTTAACATCTCTATCCCTAGGACTAAAAAGCAAGTGCGAAGTCTTTTAGGTCTCATACAATTTTATGGACGTTTCATTCCGAATCTGTCCTCTATCATGGCACCTCTCTCTACACTATTAAAGAAAGGGTCGCCTAACATGGTTCACTGGTCTCATGAATGCCAATCTTCACTAGAGAAGATCAAAACTATGTTTTCATCACCACCTATTTTAGTGTTACCTACAACAGATAAGACATTTGTTCTTCGTAGTGACGCTTCATCCACTGGGATTGGAGCGGCACTAATGCAAGAGTACTCTGGAACTCTGCATCCTGTAATGTACATATCCAGAAAACTTAATGCTGCAGAAAGGAATTACTCGGTTTTAGACCGTGAATTATTGGCAATGGTTTGGTCAATTCTCAAACTCCAAAGATTCCTTCTGGGCGCGCATTTCGTAGTGGAAACTGACCAAAAAGCTCTTACGGCTATCCAAAGTAAAAAACTTGAAGAGCTCGAGATCAACTCGATACGCAATCGCTCTTCAACCTTTTCATTTTTCGGTACGAGCTATCCGTGGTTCAGAAAATGTGATGGCGGACATTCTGTCCAGATGCCCACATGATGCCACTTAACTGTTAAATATTGGATCTTTTTAATATGTATAACTTTACAACAGTTATTTTTTTTGTTTCTTTACTAAGGTACACATTTGTAATTTAATAATAGAATGATGGTATCGCTACTTAGCGGTTTATTGATGTTAATTCACCGCTGTTCTTTGATGATTGTTTCTTCATAAATCATAAATTTAAGATTGTAGTGTGAATTTTTGGTATGCATTGTATAATTACCAGAATTGTATTATACGTACATCACACCTTCCTGGAAACATTTATTCGTAGGGAAACAATTTCTCTCAGATTTTGAGATATATATTCTCACCAGTCATATTAGGAATTATAGTTATTCCTGATATTTTCATCTGCGCAGTATTCTTGCGTTGTGAGCCTATTCTACGGTGCTCCTAGATGTATTTAAAAAAAAAAATTTTATTTTTTTTTTCCCGGGAGGTGTGGTAAGACTGTAAAGGGCAATTTTTACTATCTTGCAATATAATACATTTATATTCTTATTATGTTCGCAAATATTTTGTAAGCAAAGTATTTCCTTTTTAAGTGCTTAAGGAGAAGTCATTTTTGGGTTGCTTCCCTTGAAAATAGTTCTGTCATCTTCGATCGGACTCCGCAGACGACTCTAGGCCTACTGCGATTTATTCTGTGGCTGGGTAGGAATAGATTGTTCTTGCTTCAGTATATCTATGGCCTGAATTTATACGTAGTGTTTGTATGAGTAGGACGAGTCTGTCTTATATATGGATATCTTTGCATTTCTAAGTCGAACTAATTTGGTTGTCGCTAGAAAAGGTCAAAGGCTATGCAGCGGAAGTATCGCTAGCAAAAGGGGTGTGATCCATGGCTGTCATCCTGTGAGGATGCCGAGTTTTGTTGTAGCAGGCTTTTTGCCGAAATAGTGATCTATAAATGGATGGGGAAAAGTGATAATCATTTAGACATGTTGTATGTACTTTACCCCAGTGTTTATTCTCTTTTGCCAAGGAATGGCAAAGTTATATTTCGCATAAAAAGGTAAAACCACAATTTATTATGAACTTGGGCTTCGCCATCGTTGTTGATAAGCAGATGCACAGTGGTACTTTTAAAAAGAATATCCATTCAAAGGAAGAAGACATTCCTATGTATCAGCACTGGATTGTATGATATTATTCAATTACCTCTATGAGAGAACCTATGAAGAAATGAGGACATTTAATGAATGACTAATTTTGGTCTATATTCTATAGTGAGTGAAGCTCACGAGAGAGAGAACAGCCATGTTGAAATTCATATACTTTGTATTTATCGAGTGAGAAAAAGGGATGCCTGTACTATCGCTCGATGAACCAAGAGATCACTGCTACATGTGAGAACCCATGTCTGGGATTCCTATATTATGAAATATATATATATATTGAACTTTACGTGAAGGAATATTCGCTAGACGAGGTTAGGTCTAGGAGCCTTCCTATGTATTGGTTATGGTCTGACGTGCCCAGTCAGTAAAGCCAGATGATTTACATGATGGAACGCTGAATGCTTATTTACGAATGCTCCATTATGATATTTGCCAAGCATGAATGCTAACTTAAGATGATATTCCTGTGATCAACATTATGCTGTCTATGTCGACATTTGTTCCTGTAACCATACACGTACTGTCCAAGTGTGCGTCCCATTAAATGTTATAAAAAGACCACCGTAGTTCCAGTACTTCTTGAATTCGAACAGTGTGAGTATGAGTGATGTACTACCAACCTGTCAACTCTATCGAATCATTCTACCATTCGCGTACTGACATTCAGATACACACTCATTGTTTACACTCACATTCTTGTCGGAGCCTCATCACGTTCCAGGACAAGATGACCTGTATGACCAAAACTGTGCTGGGTTTGATGAGTTGACAATCGTTACACTTTACTACACCAGTCCCAACATCTACATTTATCCACTGGTGGACATTCACATCATTTAGCAAATAAAGCATGATTCAACAACTAGTAGCCAGTATGAGTTAACAACTACACAAAGAAAGAGTTTAACAGCGACAAATGACTAGCATATCTGCAAAATAATCTTTTCACCCTTCTCATATTAGAATTTTAAAGAAAATGAATCAGAGTGGCAAAGAGGTTTGGAGTCTGCCTTGAATTCTAAAGGTACCAGGTTTAATTACCAGTACAAGGAATATAATTTATGGAAATTTGTTACAGAACCAGTGGTCCTAATAATGTCATACTCCCCCCGGTCTCCTGGGTAGCGAGATTGGATGCCTAGCCTTCCTGGATAAGGGCAAAAAAATAGGAGGTCCTGTGTGCAAGTTGTGCATGTTAAAAATGCCACAGCAGTTGGAAATCATAAAGAGTAGGCCATACAGCCACTGCCCTGGCAAAATTTAAAAATTAGAAACCTACACATCACAAAAATATTTATAGAATGTGGGATTCCTATATGCACACAGTGAGATTCTTGCCGGTGCTATGGAGTTCGTGCGCTGTGCTGAGATTCTCCTTGTGTGATCTAAGGGAGAAGATCGGAGCACTGATGGAGTTGTCTGTGTGCAATAGCTGTATGATTCAAGCACAAGATACACTGTATGGAAATTATATCATAGAATCTTAGTGGGCTGTTTGCTTTTGTAAACTGACTAAAGTATAAACATGGGAAGAGCAGGACAACCAAAGAAAAAGTGCAGAAGAATGGTAAGAGGGGAAGTTAAAGAAACCAGATATTATGTGCAGCTAAAGAAGATGGTCTTAAATATAACTGTGTTAATCCAATTAATACACTTTGGGACACAGGGCTGCTGCAACACTCATGATGATGATTATCAACATTAAGAATGAGAGGAAAGTCAATCTGAAGCCAGAAATGGAGACATAAACCAAAAGGCTGCAGTGTCACTGAATCAGCTCAGCCCACAGATTAACACTGAATCAAATGTTAAGTGACTGACAGTGTAAAGTGTACTCACCTCTTCACGCCGCCGGTAAGGAACACGCTGCCTGGAGTAGTTTTCCTGAACAAACAATGCACATTTTTCATTTCTATGTAAAAATAGGCCCAGAGAACACAAGGTATAGGCAATTAGCCCTGAACATATTCTGTTTCTTTAGTTTTTTTTCTTTCTTTTTTTTTTTTTTTAAACTTACACTATAGTTTTTGCAAGTTGTCTGAGATAATAGTTTTCTTTAAAATCCTGAGTCTTTCTTGTCCCTCTGTAAAAATTACTAACCACTGTGCCTTAAATTTTATACTTATCATATGAAACTGCAGACGTGAGTGAAGGAAATTTATTAATTTGAAAAAAAATAATAAAAACCACTATTAAAAGCACAACCAAACTGACAATTTTAAGCCAAATTCTGTGTCTCCACAAGTTCAAATCACATTAAACACAAAACCTCTAAAGTCACTGTTATTCAGATACAAATATTTTAGAGCACTGGTCACTGTGAACAGCATCTCTTGACATTGCCAGAATATCTCATGGAACTCGCATGTAAATAAAAAGGTGAAGAAAACGGCAACGTAACATGAGGGGGGAAAACTCTGCAGGCTGATACAGAAATCACATGGAAAGAAACAGAAAGATGCACCAATAAGCTATAACTGCCATCTTATACTTGAAAAGCATCTTATTGGGTGTAGAGAAAGAGAGAGAGATGTAAAATTTCTAACCTTCAGAAACAAAACTACAAGAATCAAATCATTTGATTTGTTTCCATCAATTTCAAAACTATTGTTTGTAATAAAGGAGGGGTGGGTGTGTTTTGCAAGTTTACACCATTCCTAACAGCACTTTAGTAGGAAAAACACAAAACTATAAACTGATAACTTATAATAACAAATTGCAGTGCTTAATAAATTTTTTTTTTTAATGCAGCAAGAAAACAAAATCACATGCAGTATAATAAAACTATGCAGCAGTTGCTTTAATCTCTCAAACACGGACATAAGGGTAAATATACCACTTACAGAGACATAAGGGTTATATATAACATTTCATCTTTTGTTTGTGTATGTTTGTGTACATGTGAGGAAAGAGAGAAAGGCAGAGTGAGAGAGAATGTGGCCTGATGAGAGAAAGGAAGATAGAAAGTATTCTGAGCCTCAACAGAAACACATGCAAGCACATATTCATGCACACATGAATACACAAAGAGAAAATGCACTCAGATAAGAAACTGCAATGCATATAAACGTATCCACTCTTAAAGACGTCCACTCTGAAGAGACAAAACCAATAAAGCTTAAACAGTTTCATTTAAGTGTGTACCGGTGAGGGGGGAGAAGAAAGAAGGAGGGGGTGTTTACATTACAAGCTCAAGTCATGCTGAGCGAAATCATACAGAACAAGTTCTTGCTTCTTGTACAGAAGTAGGGTTAAACTAAAGTAGAAACACTTTTTAACAACTTAAAAAAACAATGTTTCCATTCTGTAAAGGCAAGTCAGAAACAATAAAACCCACGCAAAAGTGAAAGGTGCCCCATGTATTTCCCGGGGACCTCTGAGCAGAAAAAGATAAAAAAAACAGGAACCCTGCTCCTCCAGGCATATCTGAAGAGGCGACTAACAATAATGGCAGTGTATGGAACTGGCAACCTTATCATGTAAAAGAAATGGGTACAAATACCACCGCAGCAGGAGCCCATGAATGGTTTAGAGCAGGCTTACTGCAGGAAGACCAGCTGCAGTGAAGGCTCTGTGCTCCTTGGGGTGTGAAAAGGGATATAATAATGACTATGAAGAGAAAGTAAAAGGTGCCCAAAGATGACTCTATCTTAAAATAGCACTAAAGTGCACATGTTTGTAACTCTACCATTAATCTTCTACTCAATTTACATACTTATACATACTTCACAGCAGGAGATTTAAAAATACCCACCCCTCCACCTCCATAAAACATATGAAGTGGTTACAAAACAACTGAGTAAATATTCTAACAATTTCAATCTTCATGCAATCTTCACAAGGAAGGACTTTTTTTTTAAATGGATAGCAAGATGCTGAGCAGTGGAAGCTGAAATAACTAATGGATGGCAAGCTTGTGAAGAACATGACAGACAAGATGAATCAAGGTGTGTGGTCACTGAACCACTGAGATGCTGACTGACTGAACGAGGTAAGGCTCTACCAAATTAAATCTGATCCAAAGCAAATGAAATTAAACACGCCACAGTTTATCAGAACTGGAAAACAATGTCATCTATGCATCTTTTACCACCATGAAATTATCTTTCATCAAACCATTTTGAAGGACCAATGTATCACACAATACAGAAGGTAAGGAGCAACTCATAAAACCTAAATGATGATGAAGAATTGGCTTCACTTTTTACAGCAAAGGTAGTGCCATAACAGATACTGTGAAGAGTGAAGTGTAAAATATTAAGTTGCAGCTTCATGAGAAGGGTCCTACAGGCAGTGTGATGCAACAAGACCATACCAAAGGATTGGGAGATTGCCATCATAACACCAATTTTCAAAAAGGGTGACAATCGACAATGTGGAAACCATAGAGGCATATCCACAACTGGATGAGGTCCAGTGCGGGTTCCGATGCAAACCAAAGTACTCAAGACCTAATCTTCACACTCAGACAGCTGAGTGAAAAGGCCCTTGAGTATAAGAGTGAGATCCATCTTTGTTTCATAGATCTGGAAAAAGCGTTTGACAGGGTCCCCTGGAGCAAACTTTGGGACTGTTTGGCAAGGAAGAACATTCCAGCACTTCTGATTCATGCTATACAGAGCTTCTACAAGTCTTGCAGAAATTATGTGAGGACAGCAAACCATAAGTCAAAAGAGTTCAGGACCACCATTGGTGTAAGACAAGGTGATATCCTGTCACCTTATCTTTTCATACTCCTCATGGACGATGTCATCAAGGCATGTAAGGAGAGAACAAGAAAGTATTCAGTGGGGTACTGGAAGATGAGACAGGTCTGTATTTCAGAGCTGGCATTTGCTGATGACGTTTCCCTGATTGCTAAATCAGAGGCACATCTCCAATCCAACCTGCAAGTCTGGAAGGAAGAGCTGGAGAAGAGAGGGATGGTCATAAGCAGCTCTAAAACAAAATCCATGGTGACATCACGAGAAGAAAGAAGACATCAGATTAAGCTGGGAGAACAGGTCCTGGAGCAGGTCAAACACTTTAAATACCTCTGAGCTATTATAGCCCGAAAGGGAGGCATCAAAGAAGAGTTGGCCACTCGAAAAGCATCAGCTGGGAGACTTTTTCAGGCCATAAATCGAGGATTCCTCAGCAAGAGAGATGTTGGTAAGATAATGAAGATGGCTGTATACCGCTCCACCTATGTCCCAGTCTTGACATATGGATGCGAGTCATGGGCAATGACTACAACCCACAAAAGCCAGATCCAAACCTCAGAAATGAGGTATCTGAGGAAGGTGGTTGAACATGGTCCGCAGCCAGACGATAGTCAAGGCCTAAAATCCCACCTCCTGCAGACCCAAGTAGAACAGTCCCAACTAAGATGGTTTGGCCATGTCTGCAGAATGGGAGAAGATCGGCTACCACGACAAGCATGGGAAACAAAGAGCCAGGGATCCAGACCCCCAGGATGACCCAGAGTCTGCTGGGAGGACAACATTAGACAATCTGTGAAGGACCGAGGACTAGAATGGAACCAGGCCATGAGGAAGACAGCCGATAGGATAGTCTGGCGCTCTCTCTTCCAAACCTCTACACCTCACGGTAGAAGGGGAACGACTAAGTAAGTAGCTTCATGAGGCGAGGTGACTGCTTCTCTTCCTTGTTGCCTTTGCTTTCCCTGACTTACGAGTAGAGTCAGGTACCTATTTACAACTGGGTAGACTGGAGCGTGATACTATCTGCTTTCAAAACTGGTAACTTTGCACAGATAAGCCCACAATTCAACCACTCTGCCACTTGAAACTCTTTGCATCATTTGAGCATGCATGAAAACGGTCTACTGAGCTAGTTACAGGTGAAAATCGTGGCACTGGCAGAAGCAATGGTGCAGATATGCAAGTCTAACTATGTTCAATTGAGAGAAGGTGTATATTAATGAAGCAAAAACAGGCTAAATTAATCTAAACTAACAATCAAACAGCAGTATAAGCAGTAAAGTTATTTGATCTATTACCACACAAAATGCACAACATTATGCAATAGCAGGCTGATCTTTTGCAGCAAGCAAACTATCTCTATGATCAAATTCTAGACAGATGTAATCAAAATGCTTTGCAAAATACATGATGGTGCAATTGCTTTTAATAGCTTCGCTTGAATGTAAATATACATTTTTTTTTCCATATCACACAGCTTTAGGTCAGTTAGTAAAATGCGTGGCTGCACTAAATGGAGAGATATTCATTCATCTTTTTTTTTTAAATTACTTTTTTGAACAATGGATCCACCACTGCCGCTGGTCCCTGTGCAGGGAGTCTGTATCTAAGCAAATACTTCTACAGCTGTGGTTGCTGTTGTGATTTATTTTACATGATGAGGTAGCCAGCCCCATGCACAACCTAACATTAGTCGCCTTTCACGGCATGCCGGGGGGGGGGGGGGGAAAGCAGTAGTCACATGTTCCTTCTTCATCTTCTCAGGGACACATTGGGTATTACACGTAGCAACTGAAATGTATGGCACACTCAAAATCTAGGTAGATGTGTTCTTACATGTACAGACTTAAAATCTAGGTAGATGTGTTCTTACATGTACAGACTTAAAATCTACGTAGATGTGTTCTTACATGTACAGACTTAAAATCTACGTAGATGTGTTCTTACATGTACAGACTTAAAATCTACGTAGATGTGTTCTTACATGTACAGACTTAAAATCTACGTAGATGTGTTCTTACATGGGTCAACATATGTTCTCTAAATTAAGTAACAGTCGGTTTACATCCCTTGCCCATGCAAACTTTATTTCTCAACTTTTTGTTGTTGTTGGGGTGTGGAGAGGGAGAGAAGAAAATGAAGTGTGATCAAAATATAAACGTGTGAAAACTGAACCAACATGTTATAATTTGATGAACTTTACCAGCAATTTAGATCTTCTTCAAAGTAGTCTTTGATTTCAGATTCCAACTTTTTTTGCAACTTCTGGGTGCAATTCCTCATAATTTTCTTCTGCCAATAGTATGTGCGAGATATTCTCAACAATTTACTCATTTGTTATAAACGCAGCTCAATAATAATGTAAATGTTTGGTGCATGCTTATGCAGTTCAATAATAATGTGAATGTTTGGTGCAGGCTTACACAGGTCAATAATAATGTGAATGTTTGGTGCAGGCTTACGCAGCTGAATAATAATGTGAATGTTTGGTGCAGGCTTATGCAGCTCAATAATAATGTGAATGTTTGGTGCAGGCTTACGCAGCTGAATAATACTGTGAATGTTTGGTGCAGGCTTGCACAGCTCAATAATAATGTGAATGTTTGGTGCAGGCTTATGCAGCTCAATAATAATGTGAATGTTTGGTGCAGGCTTGCACAGCTCAATAATAATGTGAATGTTTGGTGCAGGCTTATGCAGCTCAATAATAATGTGAATGTTTGGTGCAGGCTTACGCAGCTGAATAATACTGTGAATGTTTGGTGCAGGCTTGCACAGCTCAATAATAATGTGAATGTTTGGTGCAGGCTTGCACAGCTCAATAATAATGTGAATGTTTGGTGCAGGCTTGCACAGCTCAATAATAATGTGAATGTTTGGTGCAGGCTTATGCAGCTCAATAATAATGTGAATGTTTGGTGCAGGCTTACGTAGCTCAATAATTGTGACGAGAGTACTGAGATTCTGTCTTTCAAATGGCCCATGTCTTTTTCTCCTTGCAATTTGTTCAATATATTTTTGGAGGGAGTACAGGAAATCCTTCTCCATGTTTCTTCTCCTTCTATTATTTACGTTTTTTTTCAAGATGAGATCACGAGGGAGTTTGATCTCATCTGCTTTATGGTTCTTCTTTATGTGTTTAGAATGGGGGTGTAGGGAATTAGAAAGTATTATTCTAGATTGAGATTATAGAGGCTGGATCAGGATTTGCACCAGTGTCTTTTTTTTAAAGATATTGCGTGGCCATATACGCATTTTTCGGGAGTTAAATTATTTGCGGCCATTTTTGCTTCATTTCCGCAGTATAGGGCTAGGACCAATTCCCGGTTCTTTGTCTAGCGGGGACTGGTTGCATCAGAAAGATCTAAGGTTCTGATTGGCGGAGAGCTAACTGCAGTTGAAATGCAGAGCGCCCATTGGCTTTAGAACCACGCCGCGCATATGACGTCATGAAGTCGGCACGTGGGGGCTTGAGAATAAATACGCCCGAACTTCATAAGTTCGGTCTCTAAAAATTAATTGCCAAGGCCGGGTTGCCAGAGTCAAGTCGATTGCCTTCAGTAGGACATTCGAGATTTGGTAAGCATGAATTTTTGCGTGAGGACTTTATTTAATTTTTCTAGTCCTAGCCGATCATTTAAGTTTCTTGGGAAGTTTTAGTTTAATTTAATTCTTAACTCCAGAGCCATCAATACGATCTTAGTGATAGACTTGAAAATTTATAGGTCCATTTAATTCCTTGTTGAAAGAATAGCGGCATGGTTTAAAAGTTGAGATATCACCGCTTTGTATTATTGCAAAGTCGGTCGGGAGAGAAACTCGCATCTGCGAATCATATGTATTTACAGAATAGTCGGGAGCGTGTGTAATGTGTATTTTCATTTGTGATTTTATTGAGAGTCTTGATGCTCGCTATTTATATAGTTACGCATATATCTGTGGACGGAAGTGATAGAGGTATTAATTGAAGCACGTGAGCGCGTGGTTACGGTATCTTTATTGATACGATGTTCAGAGGGACGAGGGGGAGAGAAGCACGTGGTCATAAAATTGTAACCACGTGTTTGTAACTACTGAGATTTAATTGATAACCATTATGTATAACTTTTGACGGCATGTAGATGCTAGCGTAAACAGGGTTATAGGTTATTGATTGTGCTTTGTTATTCTGTGTATTCAGAAGATGGAGATGAAATTTATTTATGTTAAGGGAATAATATTTTATTTCAATTTTGAGGTGATTAATCATACTGACGGGAATTTTAGGAATTCCTAGAGAGGACTAGTTTTAATTTTTATTAATCCTTACGGCATTAGTGTCAGCGTAAGAAGTAGGCCACAGTACGTCTGCCCAGACGGGCCATTGAAAATATTATTGTTGCTCGGAGTTAGTCAGGCAGAACAAGCGATCTGGGTTAGCCAATGTTTACTTTGTAGGCTCAGGTAGAGAGGGGAGTTACGTGGTGAAGAGTAAGGAAGTTAATTGTTATTTGAAATGTATTATTATGGTTTGTTTAGCTGTTGTTTTGTTTTGTCTAAAACAGCAGGTACCGGCTTTGTGGGAATGAGAGCGGAATTTTGAGACCACAAAATTTCTCCCACGGCAAAGTTGGGGCATTCGCAGAACCGCAAGGGTTTTACGTTAGTTGCCAGTAGTGGAAGGAGAGGAAGAAAATACGTTTTCCCAGCCAGGGGAAGACATTTTCCAGCGAATAGGATTTTTGTGGATAAATCCTGAGCTCTGACGCTCGTTACACACGCAGATTTGGCAGGCTGCCAGCGTTGTGGTAATTTTGTGTTCGTTTCTTCACGGCCATAATAAAGCCGACGGCCCAGTTATAGATACTCGGGCAGGTAATTTCAGAGTGGTAGAAGTCAGCTACAGTTCCAGTCCAGAATCCAGGGGGGGTTCTGTTAAACCTCAGTCAAATCCAGAGTAGTGGAGAGAGATAGGGTAAACATTCTCTCTACTGAAGTCAGCACAGATAGGCAGAACTGTTAGTTTTGGTGAATCATAGCAGAGGACAGCTGCTGAAGTTTAGAGGTGCAGTTAGTTGTGTTCAGGAGATTCCAGGATAGGCTGTGTAGAACCGAAGTCTGTGCAGAGATTGTGTAGTCACTTCGCCGTCGTTCCAGCTATCAGTGGACTTAGAGTTAGAATTTAGAACAGCTAGTTTGGAGTGTAGGCGACATCAAGTGCAGTGTAGTTCATTTCAGTTAACCTTACCTTCTTTCTCCATACAGGTTGCAATTGTGGGAGAAGGGTTGGGGTGGATGCATTTTTTTTAACTGTGCTTGATTTTGTTTTTCAGGAGTGCATCCTCGCACTTGATGTATGGGACATGCATATGTTTGTTGTTTATAGGTGTATAATAAACTTGTATAAATTGTAGCTGGCATCAGTCATTTCCTTTAGTACAGTAGCTATATGTTGTCTGTACCTTGGTGTTTGTGAATCTTAATTGAACCTTATCCCCATAGGGTAGTTAGAGGTGGTTCGAGGCCATAGCAATTTAAACGTCCGAAGTGGCGAGGAAAGAATCAACCTCGGTTCTCAACCTCGGAGCCAATGGTCTCAACTTTCACAGTTTGCACTATATTTCTATCTGAATCTATCATTTCAGTCTTTCTTCTTACTATTGTCTTGTCACTATATGTAGACAGTCTCTAGTCCTAAATCCATTTCGTGACAAAGTGGGTGCTATCGTCCGGTGAATCATCTTTGTTACGTTCAATTCTGTGATCTTGACAAAGTGGGTGGCGTCGTCCTTGGGATCATCTTTGTTGGGATCAATTCTAGATTCATAGATTGTCTCTGAAGAAAGTTCTGGAAATAGATTTCTTAAATATCCCCTAGACTTGAGCTATATTAAGACTGATCCAGCTATAAGTTTTTTTCCACAGGTTACAGTTAGTTAGATGATAGTTGTAGTAAGGTTGTTTATGACTTAGAGGTAATTGATGGCTAATTGAATTTTTTTTTCTTAACAGGAAAGTAAATTCGGGTTTTGGGTAGCTGGATAACTTGAATTTTTTTCAGGTAGTTATTAGTCAGACTTGGTGCTAGTCTGAGTGCGGGTTTTTGCGACAGCATATTCCTAGTAGGTAACAGTAAATTTTTCTTGTTCCTTTTTTGTCATTTCCCCTCGTTGTGAGTACTGCTGATTTGTCAGGTAAGATGGCTGAATTGGTCAAGCTACTTACTGCATGGAAGGACGCAGCTAAAAGCATGGGGATGAATGAGGCCGAGACTAGGGCTTACATTATGAGGGAACAGGACCGGCAGACGGAGAGAGAGAAAAGGGAAGCGGAGAAAGAAGAGAAGACCCGACAGGCAGAGGAGAGAAAAGCAGAGAGGGAAGCCCAGGAGAAGATAGCAGAGAGGGAAGCCCAGGAGAAGATAGCAGAGAGGGAAGCCCAGGAGAAGATAGCACAGAGGGAAGCCCAGGAGAAGATAGCACAGAGGGAAGCCCAGGAGAAGATAGCACAGAGGGAAGCCCAGGAGAAGTTAGCACAGAGGGAAGCCCAAGAGAGGGAGAAGGCAGCAGAGAGACAGCATGAACTTGCCCTGCGTTCACTGGAACTGCAGTACCGATCTTCGGAAGGCAGTTCGGCTAACGGAGATTCTCCCGGAGCAGGGGCAACAGACACCTCAGGAAACGGAGGGCCCCGGATGGCAGCCATGAATTTTCCGATGGACTCTTTTCCTAACGGGAATGAGAAAATTGAGGTATTTTTAGAAAAATTTGAACGGATGGCAAAGGCATACGGGCTGGATGATAGTCTTTGGTGTCTCAAATTATCTCAATCTCTAAGAGGACATGCGTATGAGGTCTATAGCAAGATGCTGGTAGATGACCAAGGTAACTTTGAGGCTCTGCGGAACGCCCTGTTACAGCGATTCCAATGGACTCCCCGGAAGTGCCAAACGATGTTTAGGGAAAGTCGACTGGAGAAAGGAGAAAGTTTTCCCCAGTTCGCAGAGAGGCTGAGGAATTACCTCACTCGCTGGAGAGAGTTGTCGGGTTTGGCTAAATCTTTTGAAGGATTGGAAGAATTAGTTCTGTGCGAACAGATAAAGGCCAATATGTCTCCGGACTTAAGGAAGTACCTGGCGGAGCAGGGCACACAGCAACTGGACCAGATAATTCTTTTTGCTGAAAGGTTCCAGTCGGCACAGGCCGAAGTACTGGGCCAGAAAAGAAAACACCCTGACCTGCCAGCCCCGGACAAAGGAGCATCTTCATCGCATTCGCCTTCCTCTTCAGCTCACCAACCGCAAGGGCCGTCTCGCAAGGAGCCCCCTCCCAGTCATAACATGCGCTCCCAGCCGCCTAACAGAACACAGGGGCCGACGTCTCATGAACCCGTCAGGAACCGGGGAGATAATGAGAGATATTGTAGGTTCTGTCGGACTACTTCTCATTGGACAACACGGTGCCCAAACAAACAACCCGCTCATCAGATGGCGTGTTTAAGGCCTGTGAGGGTGAAACAAGGGAAGAAGTGGAAACCCTTCCAGTCAGAGAAGTTGTTTTCCAACAGCGGGCCAGCAGAAGTGAACGGGACTGAGACAACATGCTTATTTGACAGCGGGCTTACATACCCCAGCATAGTCGCCCGACATCTGGTGAAGCCCTGGCAGATGACGAAGGAAAAAGTGAATATTGGTGGAGTTTTAAGGAAAGGGACTTCACAGCGCTTTCCGGTAGCCAATATTGAGGTGAAATGTAGGTTCGTGTCTGGCACCATCAAGGCAGCTGTAACGGCTCAGCCGGCCTACGACTTCATTCTCGGTAACCCATATTTAGTTTTGGGGAACCCGCCCACACCGATCCTTGCTGATGCAAGGGGGCCTACTGCAGGCCAGATAAGTGAAAAAGGAGAACCCCTAATTCACGGAGCCCCGAGCGAGCTCAAACATAGCTGTCGTGCCAAGGAGGGGTGCAACGCCTCTGACGACAGTGATATGTTATTTGCAGAGGCAAATTCGCCCGCCAGCCCTGTTCAGCCAACCGGCCAAACAGTGGTGACGACGCCTCTGATTCCGGAAGTACACTCTTTGTTGTCGGGAATTAGGCCCCCGATGGTATTAGCTCCTTCAAGTGAGGGACATACTGACAAGAGCGGTATTACATATGTCAACGACCAGCGCCATCTTCATAGGGCACAAGATAGCGGTCTGAGCGAGCATATAGTTCCAACCAGCCCTGGAGCCCCATCCGACCAGCACTTTACTCAAACGGAGGAGGACAGTGATCTGAGTATCCGTTTGCCTATAAACGGAGATGGGCCCCCACAACTCTCGTATCTCGTTTACAGGAAACGACTCTTGTAACGAGCAGCCTGAAAAATTGGCTATCTTTTCCAATTCGTTTCACGGAACATTGGAACCAGTCACCGAGAGCTTTATCTCAGATTCTCCGCGATCTAATGGGATCTTAAACCGTCAAGTGTCACTGCAGGACACATTCCAACTGACGCCAGCAACTCTCGACGGGGAGGGCAAGGTTGAGAATTTTCTTAGAACCAGAGTTTTAGACGGAGGACTCTCTGGAACTATACGGGCATCTCACAAACTTTCCAGGCCAGGAATTAGTGAGGGAAACTGCCTTATAACTTCGCAAGGAGCGATTTTGGAGAGCTCTGTCCCGCTTCAGATTGGTAGGGGAAGAGCGAGTCCAGAACCACTGCCAGGGGCAGATCTTACCTACCTTTCTTCAAAGGTAGAAGCTATTGAGGTCGATCGTGATCCAATAGACACCCAGCAAGAAATCGGAGGCTCTACACCAGAGGAACCCGAGACGTTGCATCAGTTTCGCACGGTACCAACAGTCACAACTCTGCTGACGCGCAGCGAGGAAGTCGCCACTGCCAGGTCGCCACAGCACCCGCCGGTCACATCAGCTGACCAGGACAGCCTTTTGACGGCCATAGCAAGGGAAAGTTCAGACCCGCCATTAGACGGCACAGGTCTGAAGAGAGATCAACTCTCCCAACGGAGCATAGGAGCTCATTCTAGGAGAGGAAGAAGGAGGAAACGCAAAAGAGGAAAGTCGAAGAACACTGAATAGGAGGGGTAAGGACAGACAGCCTTGTAGACAGTTAAGGGCCAATGTGAAACACAGAGATTTCAGTAATGAGATCGTTGCTCAATCTTTGAAAGGGGGGAGTGATGTGACGAGAGTACTGAGATTCTGTCTTTCAAATGGCCCATGTCTTTTTCTCCTTGCAATTTGTTCAATATATTTTTGGAGGGAGTACAGGAAATCCTTCTCCATGTTTCTTCTCCTTCTATTATTTACGTTTTTTTCAAGATGAGATCACGAGGGAGTTTGATCTCATCTGCTTTATGGTTCTTCTTTATGTGTTTAGAATGGGGGTGTAGGGAATTAGAAAGTATTATTCTAGATTGAGATTATAGAGGCTGGATCAGGATTTGCACCAGTGTCTTTTTTTTAAAGATATTGCGTGGCCATATACGCATTTTTCGGGAGTTAAATTTTTTGCGGCCATTTTTGCTTCATTTCCGCAGTATAGGGCTAGGACCAATTCCCGGTTCTTTGTCTAGCGGGGACTGGTTGCATCAGAAAGATCTAAGGTTCTGATTGGCGGAGAGCTAACTGCAGTTGAAATGCAGAGCGCCCATTGGCTTTAGAACCACGCCGCGCATATGACGTCATGAAGTCGGCGCGTGGGGGCTTGAGAATAAATACGCCCGAACTTCATAAGTTCGGTCTCTAAAAATTAATTGCCAAGGCCGGGTTGCCAGAGTCAAGTCGATTGCCTTCAGTAGGACATTCGAGATTTGGTAAGCATGAATTTTTGCGTGAGGACTTTATTTAATTTTTCTAGTCCTAGCCGATCATTTAAGTTTCTTGGGAAGTTTTAGTTTAATTTAATTCTTAACTCCAGAGCCATCAATACGATCTTAGTGATAGACTTGAAAATTTATAGGTCCATTTAATTCCTTGTTGAAAGAATAGCGGCATGGTTTAAAAGTTGAGATATCACCGCTTTGTATTATTGCAAAGTCGGTCGGGAGAGAAACTCGCATCTGCGAATCATATGTATTTACAGAATAGTCGGGAGCGTGTGTAATGTGTATTTTCATTTGTGATTTTATTGAGAGTCTTGATGCTCGCTATTTATATAGTTACGCATATATCTGTGGACGGAAGTGATAGAGGTATTAATTGAAGCACGTGAGCGCGTGGTTACGGTATCTTTATTGATACGATGTTCAGAGGGACGAGGGGGAGAGAAGCACGTGGTCATAAAATTGTAACCACGTGTTTGTAACTACTGAGATTTAATTGATAACCATTATGTATAACTTTTGACGGCATGTAGATGCTAGCGTAAACAGGGTTATAGGTTATTGATTGTGCTTTGTTATTCTGTGTATTCAGAAGATGGAGATGAAATTTATTTATGTTAAGGGAATATTTTATTTCAATTTTGAGGTGATTAATCATACTGACGGGAATTTTAGGAATTCCTAGAGAGGACTAGTTTTAATTTTTATTAATCCTTACGGCATTAGTGTCAGCGTAAGAAGTAGGCCACAGTACGTCTGCCCAGACGGGCCATTGAAAATATTATTGTTGCTCGGAGTTAGTCAGGCAGAACAAGCGATCTGGGTTAGCCAATGTTTACTTTGTAGGCTCAGGTAGAGAGGGGAGTTACGTGGTGAAGAGTAAGGAAGTTAATTGTTATTTGAAATGTATTATTATGGTTTGTTTAGCTGTTGTTTTGTTTTGTCTAAAACAGCAGGTACCGGCTTTGTGGGAATGAGAGCGGAATTTTGAGACCACAAAATTTCTCCCACGGCAAAGTTGGGGCATTCGCAGAACCGCAAGGGTTTTACGTTAGTTGCCAGTAGTGGAAGGAGAGGAAGAAAATACGTTTTCCCAGCCAGGGGAAGACATTTTCCAGCGAATAGGATTTTTGTGGATAAATCCTGAGCTCTGACGCTCGTTACACACGCAGATTTGGCAGGCTGCCAGCGTTGTGGTAATTTTGTGTTCGTTTCTTCACGGCCATAATAAAGCCGACGGCCCAGTTATAGATACTCGGGCAGGTAATTTCAGAGTGGTAGAAGTCAGCTACAGTTCCAGTCCAGAATCCAGGGGGGGTTCTGTTAAACCTCAGTCAAATCCAGAGTAGTGGAGAGAGATAGGGTAAACATTCTCTCTACTGAAGTCAGCACAGATAGGCAGAACTGTTAGTTTTGGTGAATCATAGCAGAGGACAGCTGCTGAAGTTTAGAGGTGCAGTTAGTTGTGTTCAGGAGATTCCAGGATAGGCTGTGTAGAACCGAAGTCTGTGCAGAGATTGTGTAGTCACTTCGCCGTCGTTCCAGCTATCAGTGGACTTAGAGTTAGAATTTAGAACAGCTAGTTTGGAGTGTAGGCGACATCAAGTGCAGTGTAGTTCATTTCAGTTAACCTTACCTTCTTTCTCCATACAGGTTGCAATTGTGGGAGAAGGGTTGGGGTGGATGCATTTTTTTTAACTGTGCTTGATTTTGTTTTTCAGGAGTGCATCCTCGCACTTGATGTATGGGACATGCATATGTTTGTTGTTTATAGGTGTATAATAAACTTGTATAAATTGTAGCTGGCATCAGTCATTTCCTTTAGTACAGTAGCTATATGTTGTCTGTACCTTGGTGTTTGTGAATCTTAATTGAACCTTATCCCCATAGGGTAGTTAGAGGTGGTTCGAGGCCATAGCAATTTAAACGTCCGAAGTGGCGAGGAAAGAATCAACCTCGGTTCTCAACCTCGGAGCCAATGGTCTCAACTTTCACAGTTTGCACTATATTTCTATCTGAATCTATCATTTCAGTCTTTCTTCTTACTATTGTCTTGTCACTATATGTAGACAGTCTCTAGTCCTAAATCCATTTCGTGACAATAATAATGTGAATGTTTGGTGCAGGCTTACACAACTGAATAATACTGTGAATGTTTGGTGCAGGCTTGCACAGCTCAATAATAATGTGAATGTTTGGTGCAGGCTTATGCAGCTCAATAATAATGTGAATGTTTGGTGCAGGCTTACGCAGCTCAATAATAATGTGAATGCTTGGTGCAGGCTTCCTGCAAGAGGACCAGCTACAGTGGCTGCTCCATAAGGATTGCAAAGGAAAATGAAAAATGATGAAGATATGCCACTTAATCATCCCCGTGCCATGAAACCAGATTGTTTACTGTTCTAGGCCCATAGTAGTAACTGATTGGGCTAATTCTCAAGAGATGACCAAACCACTTAATTTTCCCATCTCTCTGTATACTGGATGCAGGATGTAGGACCAAACATTTTTCTGATGTCACAATTTCTCACTCTATCTCTCCTGGTAACATTAATTTCTTATCTTAAGCATCTCATCTCACAAGATGTGATTTTCCTCTCCTGTGCTCTGTTCAGGGACTACACTTGACACTGATAGCAAACAGTTGGTAAAAATATACTATTTATCAGCTGACATTTAATTTCCATACTGATATTTGGATATGATCTGCAGTTCAATGCCCAGTGTGCCTAACACTTATGTTTCTCTCTCTTTTGTTGTCTGGTGTTTCCTTCTTTCTGTTTAACAAGTGCCTGTATTTATTTTATATATTTCTCACAGGCCTCAGGTTTCCATCACTATTTATTTGATGCTTGATCAGTGGTGACATCTGGTATTTTATAGCTTAACTGTGATATTTAAAAAATATATATTTCTCAAGCTTAAAGTTCCCTTGAAACATTTTGCAGTGATTGTTGGTGCAATTATTCAAAACCTGGTGTGTAAAAACACAGTAACTGTAAAACATGTCTACCAAAACTGCATCCAGACGTTGTAGAAGTACTGAAATCAGAACAGTTTTATAAAGGCTACTTTCAGGGAGATCCATTCACACAGCTAGTAAGCAGCACTATTTCCAAAAATATTAGCTTAGAGATATTCATTCATATGAAATATGCCAACTTTCTGACCACATCATGTGTTTATGAATGCCCTTGAAACTGAGGCACTCACTTGGTGGCTGTGAGACTGACTCCGACCTTCTGTAGTGTTGAACAAAGGCCCGAACCGTTTGTCCAGGTCTTTCATATCTACTATGGGCTCGTACTCACAGGTGCTGGAAAAAGAAGTGTTCTGCACACACACAACATAAAGCTGGGTTTTAAACAATAAAAATGCAAATGGGAAAACAAACAACAAATTAATGAAATAAATGAAAATAAAATGGTTAGACGGTTAAGCTGCACATAAAGCAACAATGCACATAAAAATTTGCTAACTGAAAATAATTCAAGTATAGTGCTCTCCTATAAGCCATAAAGGTGGTTTATTTTAATATTCACACATATATATTTTATTTGAACAATATATGAATTTTTGCTTGAAAGCTTTTAGTAGAGCAATATTTTAAATTCGGAAACTACAGGCACTGTTATGTAACAGTATAAGTACTGCCAGTGATTCTTCAAATGGAAAAATACAAAGCCTTATATACCATATATAAGCTAACAAAATGTGTGATTCCCTTTACTTAATACATCCACTTGCCAACAAATATTTATAAAAACTAGACAAATGCAGGTGATTTTTTTTTTTAAACAATTCATACTAATGAAAGCATCATTTGATTATTCTTCTTATTCAACTTAAAGTACCATGCCTTGAGGCACAGGTGATCACGCCTCTGTACAACTTTCCATCTCCAAAGCTGTTGATCAATTCTGTTGTTTATTTCTTTCCATGCCTTGATGTCAAACTGTCCAGTTATCTACTCTCTTTCTCATCCTTTACATCTTATCTATTTAATCTTTTCCTGTTTACACAACATATTTTGGCTTTATTCTTCTCCCCATATCATACCCAAAGAAAGTGGATTGCTCCCTTCTAATGTGAGTGATAAACTTCCTTTGTCCACTGGTTTCTTTCTGGATATAATTATAACTCTTTTTTTTTTAGTTGTCTCCAGTAATCTTAACACTCCTCTGTAAAACCAAAACTCTGTGGTCTCCACAGCTCTTCCTCTTTGCTTGCTTACTAACTGTCCATGACTCACTTCCGCTTGTCAGGATTTGCTCTATATAACAATGACGAACCCCTTTAACATAGCAGTAAACATTTTCAAAATTTTCCCCCTTAACTCATAAAGATGAGATTTAACCCTTTCTGTAAAAATGTATTAGCTGATCTTAAATTACAGCTGTCACAGACAACTGCAGCTAAATCATTAATCCAGCAAAAAAATAAAAAACGTAAAAAAATTATCCAGCAAAGCTTTACTGTTAACGATAAGCGATTAGGGGAGTTAATATCAGTAAACTACAATGTCTTTAAAGGGAAGCAACATGTAACACGCAAATGGAATAACTTTTTTTTTAAACAAAGCTGCAACAAAAATTGTAAGTGATTAAAAAAAAAAAGTTATTAACGTAACAAGAGAGAAATGTTGTATCTAGCCCAAACAAATCAAAACCTGAAGTACTCCAAGCAAATAAAAATGATTAAAAAGCTCAATAAAGCTGAAAAAATCGCAAAGAGCTAGTTTCATACAGTTTAAGTGTCATTCTGCAATAGATGCTATCCACAGAACAATAAAGAGATATCAACCTATGCACCCCCATGTGTTTTCCCATGTCTCTGAGACAATAAAAGAATAGAACCACTACATGTCAGCTGAGGCTACTGCATAGGGGTGGCAACCTTATCATGTAAAAAAACTGCACCAGAAACTACCACCTGCACAAGCACATGAAATATGCCAACTTGCCCCCATGCTCCATAAGAAGCGTGACAGAAGAAGGATAATGATGAAACTTTTGCACAGAGAAGAAACAGGAAACCTGAACTCTGTGCACACACAAAAAAAAAAAAAAAAAAGAATGAGACATAACACATATATGTTCATTTATATGTTCCACACAAGTTGTGTTTATGTTATTCATAGTTAGGTAACTCGATATTTAGCAATTCAAATATTATTTTCAGCCATGAAGTTAAAGAGCTTGAGAAAATTCCAGAAAATATATCAAAACTGACTTTGGAATGGATTTGAATAGCTGACCATACTCTATACGGTGGCTTGCGAGCCACAAATACAAGGGGATTGACATAAGTCTTGGGCCTGACCATGAAGGACATGTCACAGAGAGCTGAAATTTTGTATAGTGTTTATTCCTTTTCAATATAGCCACCGTCTGAATTGACACACTTCTGCCGTCTCTGCTTGACCTTGAAAAGACCTTGGGAGTAGAACATCCTATTTTTCAAACTAAACCAGTCATCACATGCCAGTATAACCTCTTCATCGCTGTCAAAATGATTTCCTTTTAGCTGTTTTTTAAGATTTGGGAATAGAAAAAAGTCTGATGGAGCCAAATCTGGAGAATATGGTGGGTGTGGAAGAATTTCAATATTCAAATCGTTGGCTGCTAGCTGCACAAGCCGTGCTTTGTGAGAGGGCGCGTTGTCTTGAAGCAAAGAAAGATTTTGAGTGCGCGTTATCCCTCGTTTCCTGGTCACAACCTTTCTTAGTTTGGTGAGAAGATCTGCATAGTACTGTCCATTAACTGTGATGCCACGAGGCAGATAATCTTTCAAAAGGACACCTTTGCCGTCCCAAAATACAGTCAGCATCACTTTTCCTGCAGATTTCTACGCTCTCGGCTTGACAGGTGTTGGGGAGCCCGGGGTTTTCCATTGCATGCTGGCAATTTTGGATTCGGGGTCATAATGGTGTACCCAAGTCTCATCTACTGTCACCATGGTCTCCAACAAATTTTTTGACTGACACTTTTTGAGCAACTGTTGACAGCAATTTACCCTCGTTTGCTTCTGTTCACGTGTCAACAGTCGCGGATCCCAGCGTGCACACACTTTTCTCATGTTCAGTCTGTTGTGTAAAATTCTATAAACTGTTCTTTCATTTAGTTTTACTCTACTAGCTATCTCCACAATTGTCATTTTTCGATCCTGGTCAATGATTTTCTTCACTCTTGTTGCATTTTCATCGTTGCACTCTGAGGCTGCTCTACGAGATCTTGGCAGACCAGCAACATCTGAGCTGCCGCACTTAAACTGTTGACACCAGTTTTTTTTACCGAAGTATATGAAGGACAAGAATCACGAAACACTGGTTCCATCTCCCTGTGTATTTCTGTAGGTGTTTTTCCCTGAAACATCAGAAATTTTATCACAGCTCTGGCCTCCTTCTTTTCCATTGTTTTGTCAAATCTTTAGAGCAGCAGATCCGGTCAAAAGGGTACATTGTGCCGTGCACCGTAGCGGGAAAACCCATTGAAGAAACAAACGCGTACTTCACACATTCAGTGCAAATATGATGAACTTTAAATGTGCCAAGTTTCATCTTCTTCCTGTGACTCCTTCATTGTCAGGCCCAAGACTTATGTCAATCCCCTTGTATCTGTGTGAAACACAAGAAACTATATGATCTGATTACACTTTTATTTTATTTGTCTCTGACTCTTGGGCTGTTGCGCTAACGAAGGATGAAGAAACGAAAAATAAGAAGATGAGAATGAGGAAAAAGAACTGGATTTGAAGTAATAAATAGAAGAAATAGTTTTAATATTGCACAATTATTACGGCTTGCTTTAATCATGCATGTTTTTTCACTGATTACTTTCATAAATCTAAGAAAGAACTTGTCTGATACAGACGTTACTATTGTGCATTAGTTTTAGCTAATTTCACCAAGAATACAATACACACAAAAAAAATCTGACAGTTGGATTATCGTCCCAAATGACTTGTTTCTGATCCCAAACCTTGTGCACAAAATGTACATCACAGAAAAAAAGGCACTTAAGTATTAATCTTCACTAATTTTTTTCACGCACAGTAAAAAAAAGACAACATAACACCCCCCCCCCCAAAAAAAAGTCAACAGGTACATGTATAATAACTACAAACCTCATACTTAGGAGCAGGTTTCCTCCTGTTTATAGGGGTGTTACTAGGCCCATCCCTGTCATGTGGCCCTCCATGACCTCTGCCCTTATAATTACCCAGGTCTGATACATCAACTATTGGCTCATAATGCGATGTGTCCCTAAAATCCTAGAAAATCAAAGGGGAAAAACGGTTGAAATCACTGTAATCAGTGAGAAAGTGTAATACAACTAAGGCATTAGTACTTATTTACTCCAACAAAACAAAACCAATATGCACTGAAGACATTGACATCTAGTATAACTTGTCAGGTACTGACATGGATTCCACAGAGAAGGAGGAAGAGCGGAAGACAATGACAACATAGAGGTGAGAAATTATGCCAGAAATGAAGGATAGAGAAAATGGCAGTGAGACAAGATGAACAGAAGGTCTGATAAAAGGTCAAAAAATATAAGGGGGCTATGGGCACCAATAAACTGATATTCCCACTTCCAAACATGGACATTAACCAGGTCAAAAAACAAAAAAAATTAAGAACAAAAATTAACAATGTTAAAGTAGATATCTGAAGTCATCATCATGTGACATATTCTTTCCAGAACGTTGTCTCCATTACAGCTGCTCTGAATGCATCACGATTCTGGGCAAGTCGACCTGCATCAGCCAAAGACAAGTTCAGACTCTCTGTGATGTCCTGGGTCCACCGTCGTCTAGGTCGACCCCTTCCCCTTTTTCCAGGGACCATGCCTTCCATCACTGTTTTTTCCAGACTATTATGTCTTTTTATATGACCAAAAAATTTCAGCTTCCTTATTGCGATGGTATTTAGGAGCCAATGTTCCTGTACGTTTATTGAGTGCAGTACTTCTCTGTTGGTCTTTTTTTTCTGTCCAGGGTATTCTCAACATCCTTCTGTAGCATTTCATTTCGAATGATGTAATCTTATTTGCAACTGTTTTATTGAGTATCCAAGTCTCGCAGCCGTATGTTGCTACTGGGAATATACATGCTCTGATCAGTTGTAACTTTGTTTCTTTGCTTGTGCCTTGCCATAGGTTTTTCATCTGTATTAGTTTATGTGAAGCAATTGCAAGTCTTCTTTTAATTTCTACTGCACAGTCGCCAGGGCTGTTGATGATTGATCCTAAGTATTCAAATTCATTAACACTTTCCAGTTCTTTGTTATCAATTTCAATTTCTGGTTTGGTCTTTACTTTGTCTGTTGTCAATACTTTGGTCTTCTTGGTGTTTAGGTATAGATTCTGGGCCTCGCTGTGATTTTTGGTGGACAGAATTAATTGTTCAAGTCCTTCTGGGTTGGTGGATAGGAGGACATAAAAGAAAACATAAAAAATGTACAAACTTTATTTTTAAGGGTTGAAAATTTGGCATGCAGGACCGTCGGACATCCTGCCTTTTGTCTTTCATCCTGTATCCTAATACTCGCTCATGTAGTCAAACTGTACACAATTAATCTGCATTGTTGCATGTGTAATGAATACTAAACATATATCAACACATTGTGCACACACACAAAATACTGTTTTTCCCACACTGCTATAGCAGAAAAACATTTTATAGCATCAACAAAGATATTTTTTAAAGTATATCTGTTCATTCTAAACAAATGACAGCGTTACATATTTCTAAAAAGCAGGGACATTTGGTTACATTCTCACTTACATATTATCATATAACTGTGATACAGAGATAATGAAAATTATTCATCTAGAAAAACATGATCTACATGGAACAAGGGGAAGAAGACAATAAAGGTTGACAATAGATGTATGCGCACACAGACAAGGCTGCTGCTATGGTGGTAGATAGTCTGTGTTAATTACGTGTTTGAAAAGGGCTTTGTTGAAGGTGTATTGGGTAGGCAGGATTTTTATGTGGTAAGGAGGGCTGATCCACAGGTAAGCTCCAGAGAACGGGCTGGTATCCTAGGTCTGGGCAAACATAATTGATGGTAATTGTGGTTCCTCTCTTCTACTAGTTTCAAACAATGGCTGTAGATACCAGGATGCATTGTTTGATAGAACAGTGTGAGACAGCTTTGCTTTGTTGTAGAGTCCTTTCTTATGCGGTATCTTGTGACTATCGGTGATCAGACATACTGCTTGCTTGTGCACAGAGCGCAGTCTCTTAGTGGTGAAAACACAAATATAAGAAACAGTGTCAGATAAACGCCAGCAAAAGAGTACATCAAAAGACAGAGACTGAAGTATCTGCAGTACTGTGATGCTGCACTGTAATTCTGTCTTTCAACAGGCCCGATTCTGTTCTTCCATTTTGAGTTTTCACCATTCTTCGTCACTTTGTAACTATATGTGTTTGCCATGTTTCTTCTCATTTGAATATATATCGTATTTGGTATTTTTGTGTAGGTAATTTAATGGGTTCTTTTTATGACGGTAGGTTTATTTCTTACTCCCACCAGTTTTACTTTCTTCTGATTTTCCGCGATCACGTAGATTTTCGTTGGTTACGAAAATCGCTATTTTCGTGCACGCCTGTATGATGCGTCAGAAACGTCACGTAACGTGATGCCATTTTTGGACACGCGGTCTGCGCGTTTTCAAATCTGATTGGCGTAGGTCGAAGGTATTTTATTTTTCTAAGCGTTTCCATTTGCCCGAGTGGATAACTTAGCAGATGCTTAGGTGATCAACCGGAGTGGTTCCCTGTGTATATATAGAATCGTTTAGAGGGGATCTTTCTCTATTAAGAAAATAATTGCCTGCCGTGCGACTACGTATTTATCGTCTCCATTTGCGGGGAAGAAAAGCGGTAATTGGTATGTAGTAATTTTATTATCGTTTTACTTATTAGAGGGTTCTTTGAGAAATCTCGGCCCAGTAAGTAAAGTTCTTCGGGGACCTTAACTTTAAGTTTTAAATGGTAGCGCCATCCATTATTATCTTTGAAGAACGATGTAAATGTAAAAGTATGCATAAGTCTTTCTAGGATTTTGGCAGTAGATAGGAGCGTGTGAAGTTATGAGATACACGTGTGCTCATAGTTGTAGAATGTTGTGTAAAACCACCATTTATTCCTGTGTATTTACCTATGTAATTTTATTGGGAACTCCATTGTGTGTACGTTAATTTTATCATGCCTTAAATGTGAAAAATGCAGTCGGAGGGTACAGATTTATGTTATCAGTGAATTATACGGCTTAGGGGAGTAAATTATTCCTATAGCACAAGGTTTAAGTCGGGAACCCTAGGTGTAATGGGAATTTCGGACAAAGGATTTCCCTAGTTGAATTGTTTGGACACGTGGTTAGCCATGCGTAACAGCCACGTAACCCGTCAGACAGTGTCTGGGGCTTTGTTTACTTACCTGGCAGATTTAAGTTGAGGGAAGGGAGGAGTAGAAGGAGAGTGAGATAGAGAGACACGTGGGTAGAAATATTTTATGTATCGTTGTGCAGAACGAGAGAAGGGGAGTAGAAGGAGTGAGATTGAAGTGACACGTGGATAGAAATTATTTATGGATTTGTGGTGCTTAGCGGGTGAAGTATTGAGTTGTAAAGATTATGGGAGCAATATGTTAGAGATACGTGATGTTAGAGTGGTGTACATTAGACGCATTTCCTTTTAATTTCAGCGAGTCACGGCAAACAGTGGGGGAGCATAATTTGCCAATACAAATTATCCACGGCAAAAGGAAATATCTCAAGGGTCAGAGGACTCGAGGTATCGCCAGCAGCGAAAAGAAAATAACCTAAACGGTCTATTTCAGTGAGGTTCAACTCTTCAGCGAGACCTAAACAGCTCTTTTTGCAGTGAGGAGCGGGAACGGATTTATTTATCATACAGCCCGAGCTCATCACTATTATAGTCTCCAGCACCGGCACGTGGCCCGGGAGATTGGTGTAATCGTATACAGCCAGAAATCACGGCTGTGTTTTCCTCTAAATCCGGAGCGGGTTAAAAGTGGAAAGTTATAGAAGCTATTCAGCAGCAGAGAAGTTTCTACAGTGAATCAAGTACCTCATGCTTGATACCCGAACATCATCATCATCACCGAATTCAGGAGCAGGTGACAGGGTTACCATACCTGGGTCCTGAAAGTAACGAGAGAAGAGCGTAACGGAGACGCCGCATTATCAGTCGAGTGTTAGAGAGACCCTGAGAGAGAGAGAGAGAGAGAGAGAGAGAGAGAGAGAGAGAGAGAGAGAGAGAGAGAGAGAGAGGAGGGGGGGAAATAGACAGGACCAGTAGGGTCTGTTCATTATCCATTTGACGGATAGACACTGAGCCATCGTTGTAAGCCAAGTCTATTATTTTAGCATTTCCAGTGGTGTTAGGTAGCGGCTCATATCGCCTACCAAGTTGGAAGCTGTGTAGACGTTCTTTTAGGAAGAGGCAACAGGACAGCAACAGTAGAAATCTTATTAGTGTTAGAGAGTGGAGGCTAAAGTTGACAGCCCCACCAAATTAGATTTGTTTAAATCACTAACCATTTTATTGTTCCCCAGCAGGGTGACAGAAAGAGTGAATGTGATTGGGGTTTTTCTAGTGTCTATCTAATTTAATTGTTACTTTGTTTTCCAGGCCGTGCAACAGTGCACGCTATTTATTTGATTGATGTATGATGAAATTTAATGATTTCTGTGTGTAAATAAATATATCTATAATATACTGGATCAGCTTCTACTCTATACTATACCTATATGTGGTCTGTATAGTGATGTCTGTGGTCGTTTTATACACCTTATCTCCTTGTGTTTAAAGGTAGTTGGGGGGGGGGTGATTCTATAGCTTTTCTGAAGTCACGAAGCGGCAAGGGGAGAGTCAAATCCTGGTTCTAGCCCTTGAGCCAATAGTCTCATCTGTCCACAGGCATGTCATTTTTCATCTAATTCTATCTTCTCAGACTTTCTCATACTAGGGTCTTGCTTTCATTCAGGCAAACTCTATAAACTTAAATCCACTTCGTGACAAGTATGGACATTTTTTATCATGAAGGAATTTGCCAGAATATATGAATAGCCCACAAGGAGATGAACAAGTGTGGTGACTGACAGCTTAAAAAATTATATAACAACATGCCAGGGCTCAGAATGTGTGCTGGATCAGCACACAAATGCATGTGTGCACCATATGCAACAGAAGAAAGAAAATGAAAGAAAGATTGAGAAAAATAGAAAGAAAGATTGAACGAACAAACGAACTTTATTTTAAAAGGGTTTAGAATTGGGCACACAGGCCCGTCTAACATTCTGCCCTTCCTTTCTCTCGTCTTCCATAATGAATCCATTTATTCTCACATGTATCTTAAATATTACTTAAATAATAAAATAACAATAAAATACAATAAAATAAAATCCCAACATTGTAACAGTACAATAACAGTTACACAGATTTACAGTACCTTATCATAATTAATACTAAACAGGACAAAATTATCTTTAAAACCTACATATGATGTTATATAATTATTTAAGAACAAAACTAAATTAGGGTGGCAAATAATCTGCACTCATGATGTATTTGAAAAGTCTGTGATTGAATGAATATGGACTAAGCGTGTTTTTTAAGTCGTGTGGAAGATTATTCCACAGATGAGCAGCAGAAAAAGCTAAACTTTTCTTGAATAAGTCGAGCCTAGGCTTGGGCATGTAATTTATTTAAGCGTTGACTGCGTCTTCCGCTGTATTTGAAAATAGGCCATAGATACGTTGGAGCATTCTGTGATAAGATTTTGTGAATAAATTTGGCTTTGTTGAAGAGAAGGCGCTTTCTTATTGGTAATATGTTAAGATATGTATATGGGTCTACACACTGTGTGAGGTTTTTATCTGAAATTAGGCGCAATGCACGTTTTTGTAGAGAGAGATTGAGAAAGAAAGATATTAAGAAAGAAACAGATATTAAGAAAGGAAGGAAGGAAGATATTATCATATTTGGATATAACAATGAATGACAATGTGTCCACACATATCATTTGTCATTCACAAATTCCATCTGCAGCCAACATCCACCAGCTACTAAGTTTTACCCCAGAGGACTCAGGTTTTTCCCGTGCAGGTCTATTGTTGTCTCTCTGGTATGTGTGACCCCTCCCCCTGCCTCTAGGTGCACTTTCTGCTGGTAGTGTCTGTGAAATGAAAAATATCATCAATGTGCATAATGCTGAGAATAATGCAAAATTATATCTTGAAACAGAACTAATTAAATTAATGCTGTATCAACGTGCTAAGTGAAACATGAAAAAATAAAAAGGAGCAACTATCAAATGATAATGGGAAAGGCATTTTATGCTACTGACAGTTCATGTCATCATTCATCACCCTTCTGCTTCCCCAAGGAGCATAGGCCTTCAACAAACCTATGCCAAGTCTTCCTGTTCCAATGTCATCAGCTCAAGGTTTTTCCACCGTCTTCCTCATTCTTTTCATGTCTATCTCCAAATTTCTTCTCCGTGTGTTCTTTGGTCTCCTCCCACCTCTCACCATGGGGATCCCAGAACAAGGATTGCCTTTTAATACTGTCACCAGGTTTCCTCAGTATATGTCCTACCCATCGCCAGCACCTTTTTTTTTATCTTCTTGTTCCACTGGCACTTATTGGTTTGTGACATCAGTTCCACATTAGTGTCCGCATTAGTGATCTTGTCATACCATTTCAATCCTTCTCTTTACGCAACTACCCATTTGTGAAAGTCTGTAGCTTTGTGGTTGTTTCTGTTGTTCTCAATGTTTCAGAGCCATACAATAAAACTAACGCTTCACCTTGCATGTTTTCCTTCCCCAAGGTAAGACTCTTGCAGTGCATCACTAATCTAAGCTAGAAGGACTTGCACATATATTTTCCTTTTACCAATCTAATCCTTTGAACCCGCAGTCCCGGTATTTCGGTTTCTTCAGCAATTCCTAATCCCTGCAGTCCCGGTCAGTTTACATCAAAGGATTTTCACACGTGCCTGAATTCCCATAAACAGGTTATAAAGCTGCGCTACGGTTGGGTGGTGATTAGTACCAGTCTGGACGGGCTAGATGGTAATGTCTGAATCAATAAATAGTGATTTGCTTCAGAAGTAGTTTGTTCTTTCGTGAAAGGAAAATTAGTGGAACGTATGCTTTGTGTTAGTAAAATAGTGAAGATGTCTAAAAGGGAAGGAAACTGTGCTGTTGTAGACAGACTTTATAATTTAGAGGAAGCCAGAAATATTTATTAGATAGAGGAAGCCAGAAATATGTTATTAGATAGTGACAGCACCAGCAGTGAAAGTTTGTTGAGTGACAATGAAATTATTTTCCCTTTAGTGTTAGCTTCCTATACAGTGACCTGCTGTAACTGTGGCTCTATGCTCCCTCTAGTGTTTGCTTCTTATAAGGGGACCTGTTGTAACTGTGGCTCAATGCTCCCTAGGGAGCCACTACTACATCTGATCCCCTGACATAAAGCCTACACCAAGCTCTATGCTCCCTAGGGAGCCACTACAACATCTGATTCCCTGGCATGAAGCCTACACCAAGCTCAATGCTCCCTAGGGAGCCACTACTACATCTGATCCCCTGACATAAAGCCTACACCAAGCTCTATGCTCCTGAGGGAGCCACTACTACATCTGATCCCCTGACATTAAGCCTACACCAAGCTCTATGCTCCTGAGGGAGCCACTACTACATCTGATCCCCTGACATTAAGCCTACACCAGCTCTATGCTCCTGAGGGAGCCACTACTACATCTGATCCCCTGACATAAAGCCTACACCAAACATTGACATGTTCTTGCAGCAGTGATACCTGTAGCAATCCGTTTTACTAGAACAGGCTGCCAGCTTCATGCATGACCTCATGTTACGAGGGGCGTTCAGAAAGTAATGCACCACATCGTTTTTCTCAGCTAATAATGAAGATAGAAGCATGAAATTTTGCACACTTTAAACATGGCATGTGCCAATTGTGTGCACCAAATTGCACCGCAACCGGCCAAATAATACGGCTGCCCTAAACCGTTGAAATGGAGCGTGTTAGCAACTTGCGTTATAAACAGCAAATTGTGATAGAATTTCTCGTTGCAGAGAAGGAAACTGTTGTGAATATTCACAAGCGTCTATGTAATGTGTATGGAGGTTTAGCAGTCGACAGGAGTACAGTCAGTCGCTGGGTTCAGAGAATCAAAGAATCGGGAAGTGGAGATACGGAGCTGCTTTATCGGCCGCGCTGTGGATGTCCTGCCACAGCCACCAACGCCGAAATGTTGAAATGCGCTGAGGGCATTATTCTTACTGATAGGCGAATCACTACTCAACAATTGGCCTTACAGCTGTCAGTCAGCATTGGTAGTGCAAATGCAGTTATAAAAACTCTTGGATTTTCTAAGGTTTGCGCAAGATGGGTTCCTCGAAGTCTCACAAATGACCACCTATTGCAAAGGAAAGCAATTTCTTCTGAATTGTTGGAGCGTTTCAATGCTGATGGAGAGAACTTTTTGGCTAAGATCGTTACAGGTGACGAAACCTGGGCACATCATTTTGAACCTGAGACAAAAAGACAGTCAATGGAGTGGCATCATCCGCAATCACCAAGAAGAAAGAAATTCAAGACAATTCCTTCAGCTGGAAAGGTCATGATCACTGTCTTTTGGGACATTGAAGGTGTGATTCTTGTGGACGTTATGCCAAGAGGAGAGACAATCAATTTGCAAGCTTACATTAAGACATTGAAAAAACTCAATCAACGTTTTCGCAGAGTTCGGCCGCACAAGAATCCAGCAGACCTGCTTCTCCTTCACGACAATGTGCGCCCTCACACAAGTCTGGCAACACGGGAAGCAATCACCATTTCGGTTGGACTGTACTACCCCATCCACCCTATAGTCCCGATTTGGCACCCTCTGATTTTCATCTATTTGGTTCACTTAAAGATGCACTCTGTGGGACAAGGTTTGAAGATGATGAAGGAGTGATTCATGCAGCAAAGAAATGGCTACATGATCAAGACAAAATCTGGTACGGGCTAGGAATACATGCACTTGTTTCGCGCTGGCATAAAGCCGTACAAGTTGATGGGGATTATGTTGAATAATACCGATGTTTACATGACATATCCATGTATATTGTGTATAAATTTCATGCTTTTTGAATAAACAGCTCCTGAGAAAAACGATGTGGTGCATTACTTTCTGAACACCCCTCGTATTCACCTTGTACGACACACCTGAGGGAGCAGTTACCCAATTATTTATTTCTCTCATCAGAGACCCCCGAGAACCACACAGGACAATATGTAGAACTGTGACTAGTAAATATTCAACCATTTCAAACGGCGGCCATATTTGTTGTTCTCATGGGGTGACAAATTTTGATACCACTCTGTGAACTCTGGGCATTCAGAACTCGTTTCATTTGAGCCTGTAATCTCACAACAGCAGAACGGGGAAATTTTCCTTTCATCTCGACGGATTTGACCCAAATTGTTATAAGGCTCTAGCTGAGCAGTTACTAGTAAATATTCAAACGGTTAGGAATACATTCGCGAATGTAAAATTCGAAACCACAACGTAAACTCTTTTCTGGTCGGAAACCGAAATAACAAAAGCCTAGCGATTTGATTTGTTGCATTAGCGGTGTAATCGCTTTGAGTTCCCTCTACGACATGGTCCATGACATTTAATTGCAATTTACCCTCGCGCTGGTGAAAAACCGTTAACATGTCATAATGGCACCGCGGTTTTTATGACTATGTCTAGAAACGTCGCTGAGAGGTTTTGGGTGAAACTTCAGCATCGGGCTCAAAGGGTTAAGGACAATTTTTCAGCTTCATGCAGCTGTACCAGTTTCATAAAGAGGCCAGCCCTAATGGGTATAACCTTTTAATGGTTTTAACTTTACTACCTTGAACCGTAAAACAGGTGTCTCAATGAAATAAGCAAAATACTTCCCCACATTACTAATTGTCTAAGTCCTGGTTGATTTGACTGACTTGATTAGAACGACTGGTTCATACTTTACTTCATGTTTTTGTAGCAAGCTAAATCTCTACAGGATGAGGCAGTAAGCCCAGTGTCCAACTCTCTTTAGTCACTTTTTATGACCTGCCTAGGATGTTGCAATTGCCTTATTCTTTGCCCACTCCCCCATTTAAGGCACCATTTACAACACAGGTGACAATATGGTTTCCAAAAGCAAGTGTCAGATACTTGTGGATATTCCCAAATATTCTTCTCAGCCATCTCTTTTGTTTTTCAGGTAACCATTGTTATTGTTGATCAGAATCGACGTCACTGCACTATGGGGAAACCCATAGGTGCTCAGTCTCCCTCAGCAAATGTCGAAGGGTATGAATGCTATATGTTCCTGTTGCGCGCTGGTTGAATACACACCCTATGCAGTCTCTCATATGTCCAACCCTGCTGGTCTTAAGTTTGATGCCAAATTCCAGTAATCTTAGCCTTGATTCATCAATTACAGTGTCATTCTCTAATAGGTGATCATTAACTGCCCTCTGTATCTCTTCCTTATCCATATCCAATGCACCTTATATGGGTGCTCTTGAAGCAAGTCTGTCAGCTCTTTCATAGCCGCAAAACCCTGCATGATCAGAACAGTAGATCCACTCAATTTCCTGAAGATTCAATGCTTCTATGGAGGTTTTCCATTCATGCCGGAGCCGTTCATTTTGGACCTTTCGACACATGGATGTTGAGTTTGCTACAATAACTACCTTTGTTAATGAAGTTTCAGACAGCCACCTTAAGGCTGCAGTAGCTGTCTCTACCTCCTTTCTCAAGCTGGAGGTTGTTATCATGTAAGCCCTGCTATGTTCAGCGACGATTCTGACCTTTACTCTAGCAGAGAAGCCCCACCCTGATTTTTCACCATGGATTACAGATCCATCAGTGTACACAATGGCATCATCGTCCCCAACATGATCATTTATAAAATGATCAATTTCCAGCTGTGCCCTCCCATGGGCACACGTTCTGCACTCTCTACCAAGGCTGATGACTTGCTGGTAGTTCATCCAGTTCTCACCTAACTTACTCCACTCTGCCCCCTTGAATATATTTTCAACTGTGGTCACCTGTCTAATAGTTGCCTCTGCCTGCGCCATTCATGACATCCCCCTCTTTATTCTCACTCCTTTGATTTCAGCTATGTTCCCATGCAGGAGATGCTTTTTGACTGTGGTTAATTGCATATAAGCTTTAGCCTGGGCCATCACATATCTGGATCTAACTGATAGCAATCCAAGCATGTACCACATTAAGTTAATGTAACCATTAAATTTATTCAACTGTATTAAGTAGGTGTATTAATGACTGGGACAGCTACCTTGCGCCACCAGATGTAGTAATGGTATTTCTGGAGGATGTAGTATTCGTTATTTTGAAGGAAAACTTCCCCAGATGTTGGAGTAAAGTGTCAATAGTTTGTTTGAAGTTTGAGTTCTTGATTATAACGCGAATGTTCATAGTTTATAAGGTTACTGACTAAGAATGCTGTCAGTTTGGTTGGGCTTACAGGTGGCCGACTATTTCATAGTTCATAATGCTACTGACTAAGAATGCTGTCAGTTTGGTCGGGCTTACAGGTGGCCGACTATTATGTTATAATAGATGGACGCTGAATTCATGTCTTGACTGATAATTAATTCTCATTCATTTATTTGACGATACATGGACGACATCATTGTTGATGACATAATAGAACATGGCATGGTGATAAGAATTCTGCATAAAGGCAAGGTTACAAAGTCAACTTGACTGACCTCAATGACCGTTGGACAAACCGCAAACGGTAAAGTACTGAGGTGAAGATAGTTCACTTCTTTCCATATTTAGTCCTTGAAAGGATACGTATTTTTACTTCTTTTGGCCGGACATCTTATCTTGATACTTTCATAACAATTGTTCGACTTTTATATTCTTCGTAAGAATGGGTTTTGAAACTCACTAGCAGTAGGTCACAATGCCATACTGAAGCCCTGTCAAAAATCTTGTAAAAAGTACTTACGTCAAATATCACGTGGAGATATTGACGAAGATAAATCGAACTTGGCTGTGGCTAACGCTTCGCCCTGGAAGGTAGCTAAGACATCAAATTATAATTAGTTAATCCCACATGGGACTCAAAAGACCAGCACAACGTCTGTCTTCAAAACCGGCATCTTGTCTCTCAGCTCTATGACGTCATTCTCTGACATCATCAGCGCTCTATGGCAACTAACGATTTTATCGCACCGAATTCGTGCACTTTGGTGCATAATACATTTAAGTTATATAAGAAACATAGATGCATACCTAAGTACGTTTAACACAGTTAGATTACGGCATCTGGTAATCTGTTAAGTCTCGCATCAAAATTGGTTGTGCGAAAATGAATGTAACAGTAGGCTTGCCTCGTTACAAAATCAGTAGTTCACCAGTTTAGTAACTATAGGATAAATTACTGCAACCAACTAACAAAACTGACCTGACTATCTACTGAAGGTTTCACTGCTTGCCCTGCTTCCTCAGCTCTCTTCTTGTCTGCTTCAATCAACTGAAAGAAACATGTACAACATGCAATACTTCACATCTGAATACACTGAAACTTTTGAGCAGTAACACTCACACAAGAAGCTGAATCGATTCAGGTCAGACATTAATTAAGCATAACAATTTTTCAAAGCGTGAAAAAATATGTATTTTTCTATCAGTTTTTCTTTACCGCAAAAGTTAGCTAAACTAATAATGTAATCAGGTTTGTAAGTTACACTGAAAATTACTGCATCAATTTTCATGAAAACAATGGTGGGTTGCATTAAAAAATGACAGTGCAGTGAATATATTTTTTCTCAATAAGCAGTTTAGACTGTCTGTCTGAGCCTTCTCAACTGTTAAGTGTTTTTTCTTCAACATATCATCACTATCATGTGACATCATAATTTTTCATATTCATTGCTCCCACAATTGCACAGAGATTTGCTGATATATTCAAATACCTTGTCTCCCAATCTTTAACCCTTTAAATTTTATTTAAAATGACTTCGGTATAAAACAATTATAAAATGTCCTTAAACATAAAGAAACATAACACTGCTGTTCAAAATGCTCAAGAAGTTCAAACAATTATGAAGCTGTGGTAAATACAGACTTGAAGATAACACAACCTACGTCTTTACAAACAAACGTGGGGTTGTAATCCAAAAGGAATCGAGTTTTTAAGTTTAGATTTGCTTCAAAACATACTAACAAGTAAAAAATAATACATCATACACTTGGGTTTGCTCTGAACTATAAAAGAACTATATGGTAAATTACCTTTACAGAAACAGGTGTGGCGAAAAGGTTAAGCTATCAGCTTTTCTTCTTTGGTCCTTGGCCACTGACTGACAAAGCAATCAGTGATCATCATGCCTGGTGGCATCTTGTAGGGCAGCAACAAACTGTCTCCTCTTTGCTTGCTCGACAGCCATCTTGCGTGTGGTCCCCCAGTTTTAGTTCATGCTCAGAATCTCTGCCTCCACAGTTCTCCGCTACGAGGTGCTTTTGGCCATCCTTGCTTTCACTTTCCTTCTGGAATCCATAGCATGGCAGTTCTGGCCAACCCAATTCTATGATGGTGTGCAATTCTTCTTGGTGACTCACATCTAGCAGAGAACGCCTCCATCTGCCATTGTTCATTATGTTTATCTATCTGGTTTCTGTCACGGCCATTTAGTGACCCCCATGTTAATTTGTGGAGTTCCTTGTGTGGATAGTGTTCCACCAATGACAAGGTTGTTAATGCCACAAAAGCTTACTAATTTATTACCATTTTTATTTGCTATTCTGCTGCCGTATCTTCCCATTACTCTTTGTTTGTATGTATTATGTGTTCCAACCTTAGCATTGAGATCTCCCATTACTGTGATAAGATCATACCTTGGTGTACATTCCATTTCTTTTTGTAATTGTTGGTAAAATGCATCCTTGTTCTTTTTGTCACTGTCATTTGTTGGTGCACAGCATTGTCTTATGGTGATGTTAGTGAATCTCCCTCTCAGTCTCAATCTATTATTGACTGGCTTCCATTCCAATAATGATCTTTCTATGCTCTTCTTCAGGATAATGGCTACTGTGTTGGCCATCCTCTCTTCCCAAGAAAAGTTCTGTTACTATTCTTACTCTTCCTGCCCCAGTCCATCTACTCTCATTTATTCCTAGTGTGTATAGTCTGTAGCTTTTTTCATTTCCATTATAGTCTGTTTCAGTTTCCCTGTCTTGTTCATCATTCTTACATTACAAAATCCAAATCTGGTTTCCTGTTTAGCAGTCAGGATGTTCTTTTTCATGACAGTGGCTTCCTTTCAGCTTTCACTACTACCAGTCATACGAGCCTCAGACTCCGGATGTCCATCCCGCAGCAAACCTTGTTCATTTGTTGCTGTTTCCATAATATGTGTGATTTTTTACATAGACAGGGGTGTTAGCCCTATGTTAAAACCCCCAATCTGGAAGATCAGGGTACCAGCTTTAGTCTGACCCCCACTCGCGCAGACCTGTCCAGCTTGGTAGAACCTGCTAGGAGTAAAACTCCTGCTGGCATAGCTCTGGGGGTTGTCAGGGTACACAAGCCACTATATACCATACAAAGTATAGGCACTACTGATGGCAGCTTTTAACCTCAATCAATGGGCATGCCTTACCTTTCTTTTTTTTAACCTCATGGTTAACAGATCAAAACCAAATTTAAAAAAAAATAATAATTCTCAAATGAGAAACAAATAGCAAGCAAATAAATAAATATTATGTGAAAATAAATCAAAACAAATCTAATTAAGACAAACCTTATATCTCTCAGTGAGAGCTTTGTTCTTCTGGCGAATCATATCCATCTTTTTTGTGATAAGAGCCTCCTTTTCTTCCTTCGATAAATTCGTAAGACTGACATCGGCATCAGGCTGGAGAAAATTGGTTTAATAAAATCATAGAAATGCAGCAATTCTAAAATGCAAAATTCAGCAAACTCTGAAACTTGTAAATACATCTTTTCCTTCCAAAAGGGGCACAGTTTTTTCAACATCACAAACCAGCAGTACACAAAAACATCACAAGCCAACAGTATAAAAAAATAAACTCACTAAGTTTTTTCTCACATACATTATTTTGGCCATAGATGGAGAAACAGGTGACATTTTCCAGATACTGCTTCTAAACTTTCTACTCATTCATTAATGCACTTTCAGATGCTCCATCAGATGCTACAGCGCATACAATGTGTAAAACAGCACTTTACTGTGAAACTCCTCACAATCTGAGAGATTTCATCAATTTCAAATTTTCAAAATAGTGGGAAATATTCCCGTTCCCATCTTTTATTAACTACTTAAATTACTTTAGAAACTACTTAATACCAATGCAGTAATCTAAGTTCAGCTTGTGTCCTTAATAATGCACATCAGTTTCAAGAAATCACTCAGGGAAATGGCATATCTCTTAAAATATTATGTCAAGGCTGTTGGAATCAGTGAAAAAAAATAAGTGACGTGTGAACATGAACATCCAGCAGCAGGAAAACAATATTCAGTTTTTTCCCCCAAAGAATAAAGGCTCTTAATCTAAGACAGCCATGAAAACAGATGAAGACTTGATGGAAAAAAAAAAAAAAAAACCAAGACCTGTAAATGAGGTTTATCATTATTCATATAAATATACTATGTTCTCCAATTTAAAAAAATATTTTTTTTGTTGGCTGACGGAATAAAACTGTGTAACCCTCATGCAAATACACTGATTTATTACCACGTGCTTTTTGACAAAAATCTGACTTCATGTATCATATGAATCAAAACTTTTTTTTCTTCAATGAATCTTTACACATCTTTAGGTGATTAGACTTCTGGAATATCTCTCTGCATGCAATGTCGACAGTATGGTCCAAGGAGAAGAAAAAAATAGGATCATTGGCTAACAGTTAAGCATGTTTGCAAGCAGCGATTAAAGACTACAGAAGATAGATTTCCATCTGTTAAAATAAAATGGCTGTAGAATCAGCAAGCACACATTTTAAGAATTGCTTCTCCAAAGAGAAGTTAAGAAATAGATGGTATGATGGCAATCAGTAAAAACAAATAGAAAGCTGTCCTCCTGAAAGAAGGAAAGGAAGGACAGGGGAGTTCATACAGAAGAGATGCTTAGAAAGAAGTGAAGAAAAGCAGACATGCCTGAAAAGAGTTTGAAAAGGGGAAGATGAACAGAAGCATGTCATTGGCCTATGCACACATAAACAAGCTAAATGCAATGACTGACCGATCAACAAGAAATCCACATTAATATTCAAATATAAGCTTTCTTTCCCTGCAGAAAGGACATAACTACCTATCCCTTCTCACAAGAACTTACTGTTATGCCAGACACAGGCTGGGTAGCCATCATGTATTTAACCAAGATGACCTGATATATATAGTTTTAATCAGTGATGTCCTACTGGTCTTGTAATGGATGTTATACACTACTCTGCTTTTATGCACCACTGTACACCAGATGTTCAGTAAAAGCTAAGTGCTGTGTTACCTGCCAAATGATAATTAAAATAGCAATAAACAAACAATGTAAAATGTCATCCTCATATATATGCCTGCATTTTATATACCAGAACATGCAATATCCACCAGCACATATAAGCCATCATTTTGAATTTCTTACACCTGTTTTAGTTTATTGCATACTTAGGAAGCATAGTAACACCAGATGGCGGAACTAGCAAAGACATCAGTAACCAGAAGAATAAAGCCACAACAGTTTTTTCCAATCTAAATATCTTCCCAGAACAGTACAAACACTAAAGTAAAAATTTAGGAGAGCTGCATAAATTATGTACATCTGTACGGTACCGAATGCTGAAGAGTAACAGTAAAAGAAATGTCCAAACTGTCCTCTTTCCACAAAGCCTGCCTAAGCAAATTTTTTTGAATTTTTTAGCTGAACACCATCACCAACCAAGAACTGCTAACTCAGGGCCACAAAGAAAACATGTGCACTATCACAGCTGGTAGACGTTTAAATTGGGTTGGCCACATCCTCAGAACAGACCGTAACACCATCACCAAAACTGCCATGCTATGGACTCCAGAAGGAAAGCGAAAGAGAGGCCAGCCAAAAGCCACCTAGATGAGAACGGTGGAGGCAGAGATGCAAAGCTTGAACCAGAGCTGAGGCACCACACGAAGGATGGCTGCCGACTGAGTAAACGTGGAGACAGTTTGTTGCTGCCCTACAAGATCCCACCGGGTGTGATGGTCACTGGCTGCTTTGTCAGTCAGCAGCCAAGGACCAAAGAACAAGTAGTTTTACTTTCTATATTTTGCTTATGTTATAAAAACCAATCCGCAGATTCCACCATTTTCAGACAGGCTACTTGATCTGCTAAAAGAAAGCAGGAAAAAAAACACACAACATAAACTACAGTAGCAGAAGGTTCTTTAGTTTTTTTTTTAATGTTAAATGTTAAACACAGGTTAAGTGCCAAAAAAAAAAAAAAAAAAAAGTGTGGGCCAAAACAGGTCAAGAAAGAAAGGGAAATGGGAAACCTGAGGCTTTTAAATCATAAAACAGTACTGCGAAAATACTGCCTGGACAAGCAAATTATGAACATATGGGTGGCATGCAGTAAACAAAGTAAAGGACATTCAGTAGATTATAACCATGTCTATCCAAATAACAACTAAAGACTAAAATAGGAGGTGTTATTGACAGTAAAGTGAGATAACTGTGTATAAAGATCAACTTGTGAGTAAGAGGAACTTTAAACTCTCTCCTCCATGTTTTTTTAAATCTCTGTATGTATATGTGTTTATCTGTGTGTGCCATCCTAAGAAAAATTCTCCGAATCTTTTGGCCGAATACCATCACCAACCAAGATCTGCTTACTCAGAGCAAGCAAGAGGACATGCACACCATCATAGCTGGCAGACGCTGGAGCTGGGTTGGCCATGTCCTCAGAAGAGACCCCGATGCCATCACAAGAACAGCTATGCTATGGACCCCTGAAGGAAAACAAAAGAGAGGCCGACCAAAAACAACTTGGCGGAGGACTGTGGAGGCTGAGATGCAAAGAATGAACTAGAGTTGGGGGAGCCGCGCTAGCGTAGTGGTTACAACACTGCTCTGGCGACCGGGTGATTCAGGATCAAACCCGGGCGACGGCATTTGAGGATTTTTCGTCGACTGGAAATTGGACTGGATTAACTCGAGACCTGGCGAGGTCATTTGAAGGAGTGTCGTCGACCAGGGATTGGCGGCTCCTGAGCCGACCCAGCTGCAATGGGTACCTCCGAAATCGGAGAGTATTTGCCTGAATGGCGAGGGACACCTGTCTCTGTACAAGAAAAAAGGGATACTCACGTAAAATCAATGTCAGGTTAGACATTAGTAATAACCTGAGATTTCGCCTCGAGTATTAGCGGGCGTACGAAAAAAAAAAAACTAGAGTTGGGGCACTGTACGAAGGATGGCCACGGACTGAGCAAAGTGGAATCAATTTGTTGTTGCTATACAAGACGCCACCAGGTGTAATGGCCACTGACTGCTTTGACGGTCGGCGGCTAAGGATCAAAGAAGAAGTGTGTGCCATGTGCATGTAATTTTTACAACAATCATATCCTGCGAACATCTGCAGGATTATTACACAAATGAAATAAAGGCACCGTTTGATTTCATTAGTTTAGAAGACTAACAAGTAAAAACAATTTTTTTTTTTCACATTACCTTTTAATTCCTACTACTATCCTCATAGTTCATTTTTTAAAACTTGGGAGGGTGATCTCATAAACATACTAATGAACACCACAAATGATTTGGTCAGATACAACTAGATGGGTTCTCAGCTAACATCTCAAAAACAACTCCCGAGGGGGGTGGGGGGGGGGGAGTGGGGGGGGGGCCTTTGAGTAAATAAAGTCATATGACCTCTGGTCCCTCAGGTATGTCGTAAAAGGTGACTGTCACAGAGAGTTTATTGATCATAAATTGCCTATATCCTCTTCTTTTTCTTCCACCCGTATCCTCTTTTTTTGTTATCACTCTTTACCTTTTTCCTGTATTTTTCGCATCCATTCGTTTGCGAAAAATATTTTCTTCCCCATTCACAACTTTACCGTTTTCTTTCTCATACTGGTAAACGCATTTATGACATAACGTGTCAGAGAGAGAGCGTTAAAAATGCATTCTATTGCATTAGGTGTCAGTGGACGAAACTGTGAATATATTCGTCTGGCCAGACATAGGAGCAGACATATGTCTACAGCATTCCCTGCACCAGACGAAATACACTGTGAATATTCGCTTTCGCCAGACCTATAGGCGACAAATTTGTCTGCATTTTCACCTGCCACAATGAGTTGCATCAGCTGAGTGCTCAGTGAGGCGCGATAGCCGACATCTCCTCGGCGCAGTTTGAGACATTTGTCTGGAAATCCCAGCTAACAAGGCACTCACTGTTGGCCTGGTCAGCGTGAGGTGTGAAAACGCACGAGTGTCAGTTCATGGTAGTCTTCTAGTTGATGTAAGGTGTTTTAGACGGAAAGGGGAGATTATTTCGTTTGGCGAAATAAAGTTGGGACCCTTTGTCTGGTAATAGATATAACCAGAATGTTAAACTTTATTTTCATTCAATCCTCAAAATTCGCAGTAGACAGGTTGTTCGTGAATAGAATAAGCTGTATAGCGAAGCCCTAGTTTGTTCGGAAATTTACCGAGCTCTAGACTTCAAATAAATATATCAGCGTATAATTCTAAAGAGTGTGATTACCTGTAGTTCTGTGTGTTGAGGTATATATTATAATAATTATCTAATATTTTGTGAAGTGTTTAAAGTGATAATCGCTTATTTCATATTTCACTAGTTAGATTTGGTGCAGAGTGCTTAATTATATAGTCTGTATTATTTTCTAGTGACGTGTTTCAGTGGAAAGCAGAATAAATTATAATTTCTAGCTTAAACAACAATGTAGCTATAACGAATTTAATTTAACTGCTAAATAATCAGACGGGAACAATTTTTCTAAACTAACTTATAATGCTAGATGCCTCATGAGTGTTGACGGAATACGTATGTATTCCTAATTCATGAGGATTGATGATTTTTAAATATATAACTTATTGCACAGGAAGTTTTAAATAAGTCAAGCTGTACGCTTGCATTTTAAAAACGTAAGTTATATTGAGTACATAATACGTAACATATTTCATATGTGTTTTTTCTTTATTCAGTGAATACTGGGGTGACCCAATCTTTGCCAGCGTTAGTACAGAGTAAATACCTGTGAAGAACTAACCCATTTTCCTTAGAGTGACTTGGTGCAAAATCTTTACGAGTACTTTAAAGGATAAATGAAGAAACAGGCCTATCGCGCCATATTAAATTCTTCCTGAGAAAAACTCTAGTACATTTTTAGCCTGTGTGGCAAGTAACTTATTAATGTCAGTAACATTCCGACGGAGTCTGACAAGTGATGTGGTGACCGATTATAGTCCTAGCCTGAAAGAACCCACCGACCTGACATTCCTTATTTCTAGAAACTAAGCTAGTGACACTGTGCTTGCTATTAACGTTCGTACCTGGAAAATTTTATGTGACTTAAACAGACATTCGACAAATAAGCACCCCCCAAGGAATCGTTCCCTGAAGCAGAGAATTCAACCCGTCTTTTTGGAACTGGGGATTTCTTGGTCAAGGCTGCCATTGACGATTCTGTAGGTAAATGTCCTGAAAAATTGTATCTCCCAGAAGTGGCTACCAAAGCTGTGAGTATGAGCAACTGCACGTGATCACTGCTGAATGAATAGAGTGAATGCAGGACTGAGTGATTTCTTCATTGTTGTAATGTGGCACCCATTTTGCTGCCTGAATTCCTTTATGCAAGTTATTGCTAACAATATGTACCCTTAGAATAAAGCAGAGTATCAAGTCTGTCCATACCTTAAAAGGGGGAAACCATAGACTCAATCACATGTATCTGTAACTCTTTGGGGTTATCACTTTCTTCTAACGGGACTGTGAGCTATATATCCAGGGGAGGACCATACAAACGGGTCTATCACTATTGTAGCATTTCTTGATTCTTATGACTATTTGTATATGCTTTTGATGTATTTTATATGTTGTGATGTAAGTTTACTATGATAATTAAACTATACCTACATTTATTTCAGTGTGGTGGTCAGTTCGTTCCCATAATATCTATATAATCATTGTTATAGTTGTTCCCACGTCTGTGTGTCTAACTGTCGTCACTTGTATGTGCGTGCACGTGAGTGGATAGATATATATTAATATACATACTTTTTTATAGACTGTCTGACTCCTTTGGATCTGTTGTAGAAGATAGGCGGAAAGAGAGAGAGATTCTCGATTTTCCGGGACAGCCTCTATAAATTTCTACCATCTCACTCGTGGAACTCTATTTCTAATATCATATCTCACTGTGGCTATCACTCATTCTAACCTATTCAGAAGGGACCAACCCAAGTCTTAATTTCCCTATCAAAAATCTACGACAGTGACTAACATGAGGTTGTGTATTGGGCTGAAAAATTCGACATGTAAAACAAAATTGAGAAAAAAAAAATCACCACTGCAAAATGCGTGCTTCCTTAACTCTCTTCATTGCTATCCTTAGAAATCAAATGTCAGTGGAGGGTAAACTTCGAAGTCACAGAAAGTACTTTAAAAACATTTTTAATCTTACCTACTTAGTCGTTCCCCTTCTACCGTGAGGTGTAGAGGTTTGGAAGAGAGAGCGCCAGACTATCCTATCGGCTGTCTTCCTCTTGGCCTGGTTCCATTCTAGTCCTCGGTCCTTCAAAGATTGTCTAATGTTGTCCTCCCAGCGGACTCTGGTAAATTAATATCATTATTTTATAATAAATTACAACATAAAATGTATTTATAACATAAATATTTTCTTTTAAAATAAGATTTATAAGAAAATAATCAATATTGAAATCATGAGTGAACCCTGAAAACACTCAATGTCATTTGGAATGTTTTGATAAGTCAGATTTCACCTTCAGGCCGTAAGGAGGCAGCCCCTCCACCATGCAAAGGCACAACAGGACAATCACCTGTTTGCTTTAAATTTTTGATTATGAGAACTACAAGAGAGAAAACCGGACTGATTCTAAAGGCGACGAACTGGAATGGACTATGACTTATGGAACTTGGAACACAAGAAGCATAAATGGGAAAGAAGAGGAGCTGGTGGAAGAGATGAGGAAAGCAAAACTAGAAATCCTGGCTATAACGGAAACAAAGAAAAAGGGACAAGGAGTCATGGATCTCGATGGCAACACGCTGCTCTACAGTGGTGTACCCACATCTGAAAGAGCTAAAGGGGGCGTGGGTTGCATTGTGGCCAAAAGCCAAAAAGATAATATCAAGGGATGGAACTTTGTCTCGGAGCGCATTATGGTTGTAAAACTAAAAGAAGGAGAAACCATAGTCAACCTGGTCATAGTGTATGGGCCAAATGAGGATGAGAGAGCAGAGGTCAAGGAGGAATTCTTCGAGCTGCTTCAAAGGACAGTGGATGACTGCCTTGATGAAATTATCATGCTCTGAGATTTCAATGCCAGAGTTGGAAATGACCATGCTAGATGGGGTGGAGTTAACGGAAGATATGGAGAAGATACTCTCAATGACAATGGAAAGCGACTCCTTAGATTCTGCAGTAAGCAGAATCTGATCATTACAAACACAAAGTTTCCCCCATAAGTGCATACATGTATACACTAGATGTGAACCAACAAAGAATGAGAAGTCAGTGATCGATTATGCCACTGTTAGGAGGAGCTCATTCAAATATGTCCGAGATGCTAGAGTCTGGAGGGGGCCAGAGATTGGAAGTGATCACTACCTGCTTACAATCAAAAGAACAACTGAAAGAGTTGCTCAGCCTAGGAACTGCCCAACATCCCGCAAGAAACTAAGTAAACGAACGGGAGAAATGAGCATTACCTACAAGCTGAGAGAGCCAGAAATTAAAACCAGATATCAGGGGCTTACTGCTACAGCAGGGAGAAACACAGAAGAACAACCTGATGACTTGGAAACCCTCTGGCTTAAATACAAGGGCATCATAAAGACAGCTGCTGCAGAAGCATGTGGTGAAGTCTGACTTGGTAACAAGAGAAAGAGGACACCTTGGTGGACAAAGGAAGTCAATGAGAAAATAGAAAGGAAAATGGCATGGAAACAATACTTAGGGAGCTAAAAATACAGCAGGACAAATAAAGAAATATAGAGAATATGTGATACTCAGAACAGAAGCAAAGAACAAGGTGCTAGCAGCAAAACAGAAGTCCTGGGAAGAATTTGGAGAAAAGCTAGAAAAAGATGCGCAAGAAAACCAGAAATTGTTCTATAAGACCATAAAGAACATGAGGAAGGAAAAACAATGCCCTCTCAAATTTATAAAGGACGAGCAAGGCAAATTGCTTACTGCCCCGCAGGAAGTAATGGAAAGATGGAAAAAATATTTCTCAGAACTCCTTGATGGTGAGCAAGGTCAAGCATCAGAAATGATAACCACAAGCACAGAAGAGGAAACCAATGGTGATGAAGATGACATAAAGATGGAAGAACTGAAGGCAGCACTGGATAAAATCAAGATGGGCAAAGCAGCAGGGCATGATGGTATAACACCAGAAATGGTTAAGTACAAGGGAGCATCAGGCAACCTATTACTCTTAAGGGTCCTACAGGCAGCGTGGTGCAACAAGACCATACCAAAGGATTGGGAGATTGCCATCATAACACCAATTTTCAAAAAGTGTGACAATCGACAATGTGGAAACCATAGAGGCATATCTCTTCTCAGTGTCCCTGGTAAAATCTACTCTAGAATCATAGAGCAGAGACTCAGACGCCTAGGTGAGCCACAATTGGATGAGGTCCAGTGCGGATTCAGAGCTAACTGAAGTACTCAAGACCTAATCTTCACACTCAGACAGCTGAGTGAAAAGGCCCTTGAGTATAAGAGTGAGATCCATCTTTGTTTCATAGATCTGGAAACGGCGTTTGACAGGGTCCCCTAGAGCAAACTTTGGGACTGTTTAGCAAGGAAGAACATTCCAGCACCTCTGATTCATGCTATACAGAGCTTCTACAAGTCTTGCAGAAATTATGTGAGGACAGCAAACCATAAGTCAGAAGAGTTCAGGACCACCACTGGTGTAAGACAAGGTGATATCCTGCCACCTTATCTTTTCATACTCCTCATGGACGATGTCATCAAGGCATGTAAGGAGAGAACAAGAAAGTATTCAGTGGGGTACTGGAAGATGAGACAGGTCTGTATTTCAGATCTGGCATTTGCTGATGATGTTATCCTGATTGCTAAATCAGAGGCACATCTCCAATCTAACCTGCAAGTCTGGAAGGAAGAGCTGGAGAAGAGAGGGATGGTCATAAGCAGCTCTAAAACAAAATCCATGGTGATATCACAAGAAGAAAGAAGACATCAGATTAAGCTGGGAGAACAGGTCATGGAGCAGGTCGACCCCTTTAAATACCTCAGAGCTATTATAGACTGAAAGGGAGGCATCAAAGAAGAGTTGGCCACTCGAAAAGCAGCAGCTGGGAGACTTTTTCAGGCCATAAATCGAGGATTCCTCAGCAAGAGAGAGCTTGGTAAGAAAACGAATATGGCTGTATACTGCTCCACCTATGTCCCAGTCTTGACATATGGATGCGAGTCATGGGCAATGACTACAACCCACAAAAGCCAGATCCAAACCTCAGAAATGAGGTATCCGAGGAAGGTGGTTGAAGTAATAAGAAGAGACATGGTCCGCAACCAGACGATACGTCAAGGCTTAAATCCAGGCCACACACAAAATCATGCCTATTAGCAGCTCAGCTAAAAATATTTGCTAACCCAGGTGTTTATAAACATTTTCTTTTACATCTTGGGATTTCTCTGCTTCCATTTTTTTGTAAAACAAGATCTCTTCCAGCAACCAATAAAATCCTTTTATACCCAACAATTTGCCAGTAAGTTTGAATTCGGCAAATTTCCCCTCAAACATTTTGGGCTCTTAGCGTGACAAGACATATTTTTATAGTTATCTGTTATCAACGACGCTCTCAGCTACCCCTAGATGCCATTTTTTTAAAAAGCAACGTATCTGATATTGTGTTCATCAGTTGGTTAAATATTGTTTGCTGTTGTTGGCTGTTTATTTCGATTTGTTGTAATTTTTATCGCTATCTTTGTCTTTCCAGTTACATTTTCCCCTTTTCATATATTTCTGATAAAGTCATGTCTGATAAAATAATATTTTGTGTACACTAGAAAAAAATAATTTTTTGCATAGGCCTAAGCTTTTTTGTTTCTATAATCAATCTGATTAAAATGAGGGACAGTTGATCGTGTTCTTTGATGTCATACAAATAAGTCGCCGAAGTTGTCAGGGTTAGGATTATGGTTAGGTTTAAGATTCCTAAACTAACCCTTATCCCTTTACTGCGTCTCTAAAATTATTTTTAAGGCTGTATCAAACAGATGGCCCACTGAACTTTATTTCAACCGTAAATCCATACAGTACATTATATCAGCGGACGAGATTCGGTGCTTTATGTTTTTTTTTGTTTGGTCAATAGGCCTAGTTGTAATAATTTATCCACCGAATAATTCATTCATAACCCTCCACTCCCAAAGGAGCATAGGCCTTCAACAAACACATGCCAAGTCCTCCTGTCCCGTGCCATCATCTCAAGTTCTTTCCATGTTCTCCTCATCATTTTCACCTCTGTTTCCAACTCTCTTCTCCATGTACTTCTTGTTCTTCCTCTGCCTCTCTTGCCCTGGGGGTTCCAGAACAAGGACTGCCTTGTAATGCTATCAACAGGTTTCCTCAGTGTGTGTCCTATCCATCGCCATCGTCTTCTTCTCATCTCTTGTTCCACTGGCACTTGTCTAGTTCTTGTCATCAGTTCCATGTTGGTAACCTTGTCATACCATTTTAATCCCTCTATTCTACGCAAGCACCCATTTATGAAAGTCTGTAGCTTTTTGGTTGTTGTCTTTGTTGTTCTCCATGTCTCCGAGCCATACAATAGGACTGACTTCACATTTGAATTGAAGATTCTTATTTTCGTGTTGGATCCGATTTCTCTTGATCTCCATATATTTCCCCATGCAATGAAAGCTCCTCTTGCCTTTTGTATTCTTATTTTGATATCGCTGTCTGTCCCTCCAACTTTGTCTATATTACTGCCAAGATATGTGTATGATTCTACATCTTGAATTGGTGTTTCTTCAAGTTCAACCCTGTTATCATTACCTGCATTTATTCTCATTATTTTTGTCTTTTCCCTGTGTATTTTCAGACCCAATTGCTGTGACCTCTCATTGAGTGTTTTCAATTTGTCCTGCATCTGATTACGGTTATGGGACAGAAGAGCCAAGTCATCAGCAAAATCCAGATCATCCAACTGCTTAGTCAGAGTCCACTGGATTCCATTTCTGTTGTGTGTTGTCGATGATCTCATAACCCAATCTATTGCCAGCAAGAAAAGAAATGGAGACAAGAGGCATCCCTGTCGCACTCCTGTTCTTATCCCAAACGGTTCTGTAAGCTGTCCTTCGTGAAGAACTCTGCATGTCATGTCTTCATATGTTTTCTTTATTAAATTAATGATCTTCAGGGGAACTCCATAATGCCTCATCAATTTCCAAAGTGATTCTCTGTCTACACTGTCAAATGCCTTTTCGTAGTCCACAAATCCGATGTATAGTGGTGAATTCCATTCCAGACTTTGTTCAACTATTATTCTCAACGTGGCTATCTGGTCTGTACATGATCTGTTTTGTCGAAAACCTGCTTGTTCATCTCTCAGTTTCTTGTCTATGGACTCTTTTAATCTCTATTTGCTAACCCAGGTGTTTATAAACATTTTCTTTTACATCTTGGGATTTCTCTGCTTCCATTTTTTTGTAAAACAAGATCTCTTCCAGCAACCAATAAAATCCTTTTATACCCAACAATTTGCCAGTAAGTTTGAATTCGGCAAATTTCCCCTCAAACATTTTGGGCTCTTAGCGTGACAAGACATATTTTTATAGTTATCTGTTATCAACGACGCTCTCAGCTACCCCTAGATGCCATTTTTTTAAAAAGCAACGTATCTGATATTGTGTTCATCAGTTGGTTAAATATTGTTTGCTGCTGTTGGCTGTTTATTTCGATTTGTTGTAATTTTTATCGCTATCTTTGTCTTTCCAGTTACATTTTCCCCTTTTCATATATTTCTGATAAAGTCATGTCTGATAAAATAATATTTTGTGTACACTAGAAAAAAATAATTTTTTGCATAGGCCTAAGCTTTTTTGTTTCTATAATCAATCTGATTAAAATGAGGGACAGTTGATCGTGTTCTTTGATGTCATACAAATAAGTCGCCGAAGTTGTCAGGGTTAGGATTATGGTTAGGTTTAAGATTCCTAAACTAACCCTTATCCCTTTACTGCGTCTCTAAAATTATTTTTAAGGCTGTATCAAACAGATGGCCCACTGAACTTTATTTCAACCGTAAATCCATACAGTACATTATATCAGCGGACGAGATTCGGTGCTTTATGTTTTTTTTTGTTTGGTCAATAGGCCTAGTTGTAATAATTTATCCACCGAATAATGGCAGAGAAACGAAAGGTCAGAGGTCATGGTAATAGTCACAGTATTTTATGCAGGGAATGAATTCCTTAGTTTAAAACTAGCATAATAATGACCGTTATTTCATTCGAATAATGGTAGAGCAGTGCATTCTCAAAGCATAGGCCTATCAATTTACAACTAGGCCTATTAGGATATTTTTGCTTTTAAACATGGCAAGGTTTTAGCTTCATTATTTTATATAGGCCTACATGGAGATCATCACCACAGTTATAATCTGACACTTCTGTTACAAAGTTATTGATTTTTCGGTGCATTTTACAAAACTAAAACGAACATCACCATGTTATGAATGCTGTGGCTAGGGGCAGCAGTTTTGGACTAAGTTCGAAGTCTTCTTCCGTTTCTGCGTCCCAGATCCTGGAGGAAGCGATCGCGTATTTTCGGACCGCTAAAGTTTACGATTACCAAGAAATACTTTATAGTAATGACATAATGTCTTCATTCACGTAGAAAACCATTTTCACGCACCTACCCGCACACAACGTTTCCATTGAACTGTTTCTGCTTCTTCCACCATGTTTTTGCAAAACTGAAATTTCAAATAACAGGAAAGTGAAGCAACGAAACAAAAAATGTTTTAATGATAGTTAACTCTACACCATTTTTTTTTAAATTTTAGTGGTTACTTCCCCTAGACCACAAGAAACTTCGGCAGCAGGATTAGTTTTACCTCTAGGATATCTCACACAAATGAATGTCCACGTGGAACTGGAATGAGACCCCTGAACACATTCTCCAAGACTGCCCAACACATGATGAACCACGACGTCTGACCTGGACAAAGGGTGCTGAGCTGAGGCAGAAGCCATGGGGCTGCCCCACTGACCTGGAAAAGACTGTGGACTTCGTTCTGGCGTCAGGTCTGCAGATATAGCATGACTACAAACTGAACACAGAAGAAGACTACATGTTTCTCTCTGTATTTGCTCCATGGCTTCCTTCACTCTCTCTCTCTCTCTCTCTCTCTCTCTCTCTCTCTCTCTCACACACACACACACACACACAAGCAGAAACGTAAAAGGACGAATTACAGAAAGTATATGCCGTCTTTACTCAGTGTACGATAGTTTTTATTTTTATTTTATGCCCCACACCTTCAATAAATGTTTTGTGTCGAATGTCCTTCACTGCAAGGAGACCTATGTTCTGTGCCGCGCGAGTGACAGTAAAGACACCCCGTGGTCACATGATAACACGTACAATCATAACTAAACAAAAACAAAACAAACAAACAAAAAAAACATTATTTGTGTCAAATATTGGGAACACGGTAGTAACTATGTATGACAATTTTTATCACAACAGTTATTACACGGCGGTTGTTCATATTATTTGGAATTGAAAACAATATATATCCTAATTATAACCCATCAGAGGTTGAACGGGATCTCTTTTTTTTTCATTAATTTAAAAAAAAAAAAAAAATCTGCCTCCCGATGTTCGTAAACAAGTTAGGGTCGGTTTTATATTTGAAGTGGCGTGCCGACAGCAAAGACTGGAAATAAATAACAACATGCTGTCAATCAATCAATCAATCAATACCCTTTAGCTCCCCAAGGAGCATAGGTCTTCAACAAACACATGCCAAGTCTTCCTGTCCTGTGCCATCCGCAACAACATACTGTGCTTCCGAGTATTTGGAGCGCTTGCACCTCGAGGCAAATGGATCAGGTCAGAGGCGGACTTACGGTGATCTAGGTCCTGGGTAATACGGGATTGTTTACTTGACAGTTGATTAAGCTAGATGGAGGCTAGGGGATAGTGGGGCCCCCTACTGCTGTGTACCCTCGGGTGAAGCACGGTGAATAGTTTCTTCTTGTTGTTCTCATTATTTTCCGTACGGTATTCTTTTCTCCCCTTATTAATCCAACAGGAGCAAGAATCCGTCAATGCAGTTGGTTCCGTGTAGGAAGCTTTTACCAAGGCCGCTTATATGTTATTGCAGTGACGACTTCCCGTTGCAATTTGTTTTTTGTTATGAAGTTTTTGGTTTGATATTTGGTCTAAGCACAAGAAAATATCTGATGCAAGAAATACCCGGATCTGCCCCATGTGGGTTATAATTTATTTGTTTTTTAATCTACATAGTGTTTTACATTAGTGTTTCTTGTGTTGATTTTTGCGGGCTGCTTATTCTCTGGCTTTTGTTATTTTACTTCCAATGTCAGATAGCATGACGCTCTTTCTGGCAAACATTTACAACCCTAGGTAGAAGATGAACGACTAAGTAAGTTCATAACGTCTATAATGTTTATGATGTATCCCTTCCATTGTTTTAAATATATCTCTATTTACCATGTTGCGTTTGAGGGGTTTACATACTTTCGTTTACTGTATCTTTTTCAATTTTGTCTATATCAACTTCTTCTTCTTCTTCGTACACTCTTAGCTGAGGGATTATAATTTGTTGAATTTTTTTTCTTCAGAACCAGTTGTCCTAATTACGCCATACTACCCCCTGGTCTCATGGGTGGTGAGATCGGATACCAGCCTTCTCGGATAAGGGCGAAAAAAAAGGAGGTCCCGTGTGCAAGTTGCGAACGTTAAAAATCCCACGGCAGTTGAAAATCGTAAAGAGTAGGCTTATCAGGCCGCTGCCCTGGCAAAATTCTCCATGCATATCTCTTGTCATGTGCTTTGCTTCCATGTCTTCTATTTCCTTACATTTTGTTTCTATCCACCGTTCTTTTGCTTGTCTACACATAGTACTTATGTCGTTGTCTATTGTTTTATATTCTTGTGTGTTTTTTTCTCTCTTTCTTTCTGCCATTTTATTCAAGATGTCACCCGTCATCCAAATTATATTTTTTTAAAGGCTCCTTTTTAGGTAAATTTGCATTTGCTGAATGTATGCTTGTTTTTAAATATTCCAATTTTCTTGCTACTTTTTATTCTGGGTTTTCTCTTCTGTACTGTTACCTGCTTTCTGTCAGTAACTGTTCATACTTATTTTTGACATCGACAAGATATTTTTTTTTTTTATATCTGGTTGTTTCAGTGCTGATATTTCTATCTCGGGTTCTTCCTTTCTTCTGTTTCCTGCTCTTACATATTTACTTCTCTTTCACTTTGTTTTGCTATGGTCACAATGTTTGAGCGTCCTTCTCATATTCTGACGAGTTAATGCCGACTGTCACTCTCGTTATATTTATCAAGCATTCTTTGTTTCTTTGTCAGTTAAAATATATATATATAGAGAGAGAGAGAGAGAGAGAGAGAGAGAGAGAGAGAGAGAGATATTATCTAACTGATCAATGTTTCAAAATGACAGACAACGCGACATGCGACGTAATGCTCTCCGAGATCAGTGTTAAAATAGTTGCTTCTATGCACCGACAATCACCTGCCAATAACATACTTTTTTTCATTTTTTTTCTTGCGTCATTCATAAAAATGACGACCATACAATCCGTGTCTTCTTGGAGGTTTGCTAATAACGTATAAATAAATCCTAATACCCCATCAACGACTGCTGAAGAAAGAGCTCCAGAGACGACTGCTGAAGAAAGAGCTCCAGGGACGACTGCTGAAGATAGAGCTCCAAAGACTGCTGAAGACCGTGCCTGAAAATATACGGTCCTCTTCAGGACCACACACATTTTCTCAGTTAATGCCTGCTGTTCACATAAGAGTTCGAATAGTATTGTTTTATTAATCTTACTTACTTAGTCGTTCCCCTTCTACCGTGAGGTGTAGAGGTTTGGAAGAGAGAGCGCCAGACTATCCTATCGGCTGTCATCCTCCTGGCCTGGTTCCATTCTAGTCCTCGATCCTTCAAAGATTGTCTAATGTTGTCCTCCCAGCGGACTCTGGGTGGTCCTGGGAGTCTGGATCCCTGGCTCTTTGTTTCCCATGCTTGTCGTGGTAGCCGATCTTCTCCCATTCTGCAGACATGGCCAAACCATCTTAGTTGGGACTGTTCTACTTGGGTCTGCAGGGGGTGGGATTTTAGGCCTTGACGTATCGTTTGGTTGCGGACCATGTCTCTTCTTGTTACTTCAACCACCTTCCTAAGATACCTCATTTCTGAGATTTGGATCTGGCTTTTGTGGGTTGTAGTCATTGCCCATGACTCGCATCCATATGTCAAGACTGGGACATAGGTGGAGCAGTATACAGCCATCTTCGTTTTCTTATCAAGCTCTCTCTTGCTGAGGAATCCTCGATTTATGGCCTGAAAAAGTATCCCAGCTGCTGCTTTTGGAGTGGCAACTCTTCTTTGATGCCTCCCTTTCGGTCTATAATAGCTCCGAGGTATTTAAAGTGGTCGACCTGCTCCATGACCTGTTCTCCCAGCTTAATCTGGTGTCTTCTTTCTTCTCGTGATATCACCATGGATTTTGTTTTTAGAGCTGCTTATGACCATCCCTCTCTTCTCCAGCTCTTCCTTCCAGACTTGCAGGTTGGATTGGAGATGTGCCTCTGATTTAGCAATCAGGGCAACATCATCAGCAAATGCCAGCTCTGAAATACAGATCTGTCTCATCTTCCAGTACCCCACTGAATACTTTCTTGCTCTCTCCTTACGTGCCTTGATGACATCGTCCATGAGGAGTATGAAAAGATAAGGTGACAGGATATCACCTTGTCTTACACCAGTGGTGGTTGTCAAATATGGAAATAGTCGCAGCAGTGACCGTCCGATTTTGCCCCCCCCCCCTCCCCCCTCCCCCCCCCCCATATCTAGATTTATATTTTTTTGCTACACGAACGCCTGATTCACTATCGCAATTAACACGTGAGCCGTTTGGCAATTAAGCACGGATGGAACAGAGCGAAGTGCGCAGCATAGCGTAACCGTTCTTTGATCAGGGAAACACGCGGGCCAGGCCATGCGTTAACAAGAGGCCAGGCGTTAACAGTTTCTTTGAAGAATCAAGGGGCGATCAGTCTGAGACGTACCTTGAATTGTTACATTTTCAGGGGAATTAACTTACGTAGCTGATATTTGGCAAGGCGGAGATAATCAAAGACAAGCCAGAGATCGTCGATCGGCAGAGGTGAAGAAATATCCTTTCATTCAGGAATCGAACGGCAAATTCGCCCGACCCTGGACATAGGTGTGACTTTCGCATTAAGAAGCGAAAAGAACGGAATCTATGAATATATACCTTGTCTCTCCTATAGTCTTTATCAGTTGCTCATAGATTTTTCTGAATTCCCTAGCTCGTTATCCTAGTTCTCTCGTACAAGAGTGAATTATTAGATTTCGTGGAGTGTTTCATTTTTCTGTTGCGGTAATTTATATACTAGCCTTTAAGTGATTTGGTGTGTTTAAAGTTTTCATTTATATTTCACTGGGATTTTCTGTGTTAAATGAATAGCATAATTAAATAATTTATAGCAAATTTTTCCAGTTGCAAAGTAAATTTAATTACTCGCTATTTCCCAGTAAGAGATGTTTTAAATTGACTAGTACATACATTAAATAACTGTCTACTGACGGTATATATTATTTACTTCTATCCATTTTTATGTAATTTTATAAATGACTAGTGTTCATATCACGCGTTAAAAACGATAGGATAAGCTAGACATTTGTATTTTAAATCTAATTTATAACGGAAGGGTGAAGAGGTTTTATCTTAACACGTGTTAGATCTATTATATTGTTATTATGGTTAAATGTTTATATTTCTTTCCTAAAATATAGGCTGGTCAAAACCTGCGAACTAGCGGTCTAACGGTCTTATGGCCATATGAACTTACGTTCTTAGAGTCTTATAATCTATAAGCATCCAGGGATATTTAATATTGATGAGCTTCTTGCTGTGACCTGTGCGGTCCCTTTTCCTCATTTCATGAAAGAAACCAGAATAGAACCATTAAATTATAATATTAACTGGACCATAACTATTACCAGATTTCATTTATATCAATCTCATCAGCCAGCTGTGGCAAAATATATTGTCAGCAACATTTGTGTAACTTAACATAGTGTCTCAGCAACCAGAGGCTAGACAACCCAGAATATATATGTATTATTCATCCTATGTCGGCGATCACCACGTATGAACCTTACTCCAACCAACTGAAGGCAGAGATACCGTATTTTATCCAGGAAAAATTAAATCACCAACTCCAGCGACTCCCGTGCAATTTGCAGTCCGCAACTACGGCGAGTCTGGGGCTGGATTTGGCAAAACTTAATATGACACTGAGTAGTCTTATTACTTATTAGTGTTTATTTCCACGGAATACCTGCGACAACTATTGGGTAAGCGAATATGAATGTGGCCACAAGTATGAAGGATTGAATGAACTGTAAGAGAGTAACATAATTTTCTGTTGTTACCACTATCATACAAATCTTTTCTTTTTTGTTCTCATTAACCTGAGTATTTACGGGATAGATTAATTAGGAACTTGTTCTTTGTTTCTTTAATGGCTATTCCATACACTTATTGTTAACTTTTGATCTTTCGGGTTAATTAACCTCTGTTGGGATCTTCTTTTTCTTTTCCTTTACCAGAGGGGAAAACCTATTTGATTAATTTTCATTTTGTCTGTAAACCATGATCTATTGATGTATATGATTTATGTTGCAAAGCTCTAGTGATAAATAAACTTAATAAACCTTAAGTTATTGTGTTGGTCAACCCCTGTCCATATATGTTATCCATAGTTTGTTTTCACGTTTGTGCGTATTTGTCACAGAATTGTGTGCATGTGGGTGCAGTGTAACTTGTATTTTGTACAAGGAGAGAAAGTGCGTCTGATTTAAATTTAGTCATCCAGATAGGCTGGATTAGAGAAATTACTCAACCCAGAGACTGTCCTTTCTCTTACACGACCACCTCGTGAGAAAAAAAAAAACTATTTTCTTTCACCTTATTCTCACATAGTTATCACTATCACCTATGCTCAGACAGAACTATAAACATCTATTACCTATCTGATAAAATCTACGACAATTGTCCTGAACTCTTCTGACTTATGGTTTGCTGTCCTCGCATAATTTCTGCAAGACTTGTAGAAGCTTTGTATAGCATGAATCGGAAGTGCTGGAATGTTCTTCCTTGCCAAACAGTCCCAAAGATTGCTCCAGGGAACCCTGTCAAACGCTTTTTCCAGATCTATGAAACAAAGATGGATCTCACTCTTATACTCAAGGGCCTTTTCACTCAGCTGTCTGAGTGTGAAAATTAGGTCTTGAGTACTTCGGTTTGCTCGGAATCCGCACTGGACCTCATCCAATTGTGGCTCAGCTAGGCGTCGGAGTCTCTGCTCTAGGATTCTAGAGTAGCAATAAAGAATCACACTAGGAAGTAACATTTTAACAGTACTATATTTAAAAGTACTATATTAATAGTGTCCGATGGCACCACCTTCCTGGCTATCACCCGGTGCGGACCGCCCCCAGTCGCACCTCCCTTTGAACGCCACAGCGTGAAAACATCTCAAATTTATCTGTTGATATAATGTAGTTGCCAGCCCAACCCACAGTCTCAGATTAACAATTATTACAACAACAACGTGTAAGTTAGCAGTGACCTGTTAGCAGTGACCTGTTAGCAGTGACCTGTGTTGTTATCAGGGATCTCTGGTGAGACAAATAAAGAATAGGATTACTGTGTCTCCAGGCAACTCGTACAAGGCCAATAAAATGAGGCTGTGCACGAGATTGACAGCCTCATAATGTCAAACAAATTGCTCCTGAAACTATCACTACAAGAGCATGTGAATGCTTGTGCTAGGTTCTTGCAAAGGGACTAGCTGTAGTAATGGCTCCATGTTCCACGAGAAGGGAAAAAAAAGCAATGATGATGATGATGAAGATGATATAAATTAGCAATGAATCCATTCCTTTCGCGTTCCGTTAGAGGCCCCACAGAAGATACATGAGGTCATGCACAGTTTCCAAAAGAGAATAGTTCTTTTTCGGGCAAATTGGTTTATTTTAATTGACATGGACTAGAAAGAAATGCTATTAATTTGTTGACGTAAAATATAAAATGATTATCACCAGTTTTAGTTGCTGTGCAAGCAAATAATGTGTGGACTAAAATAACGCATACAATTGATGGCCTTTCAACAGTTGCCTGAATTATATTTGATTTGGGACCCAAGACGCATCAAAAGTGAGGAATGCAGTAAGCGACCCGTAGCTTGACTGCCTTCGTCAGGGTCAGCGAACCAGAGCTGACCAAGACCCTACTCCACCTCCTCGTGGTGGTACTGGAAACAGGCTGCATCACTGCAGTCTGGCTGAGAAGTAGGGATCGAAGAGAGAAGGCAAACCCGGTTCCAAAAAATGCCGTGCGAAAGTCGGATGTGTCGGCCGAAAGGCGCAAATACCGCAACATCGCTGTAAACGGACACAACGCAACCAACGTCCTTTTCAGGACGAACGAGCAAGAAGAAGAAAAATATTTGATTTCACGTAATTTACAATTCTTTGAGCTTTGAAATTTTTGGGCAAAAGGGGGTTTACCGGTTTGGGGGTGAAAACTAATTGGTTAGCTATAAACATCTTTATTTCAGACCTCAGATATTATGAAAAGGCACCGGAAAACAGTGTCACGTGATCAAACTGATTGGCTTTTGTCTTGAAATGGTCTTAGATGTTTTGTGGCGAAGAGTAAAACCGTGACAGCTGAAGGTCTTTTGGAGATAAATATCAGTTTTTAACAGCAAATTTGTTGACAGGGCTCTGATATCAGTGACATAAAGAACCCCTTGTGTCTAAAGGTGCCGGAAGCTTTGTTTATAGCATGTGGCTGAAGGCATGGCAACGAGTGCCTGTTAGAACAATCTAAACAGACGTCCGGTGATAAGTCCGTGACGGGGAGAATCAGAGGTGGAATTACCGGTAACTTGTAGCGTGATTCGGACAATAACCGCATAAAATTGTGATAAAACGACGGGTAATGTTGATATGTTCATCCTTCGGCAGTCCGACTAGCGAGATATGCTATAGAGATGCAGTTTCCTGAAATGGTCTTCTGAAAGCGGGACATTTTCAATTTTTCTAAACGTGCTATACGTGCAGGACTGACTACGGTTTGCAGAGAAATAAAAATGGTTAGCCCTCACTTTCTTTCCTTTCCCTAAAAAAAGGCCTTGTGGCCGCAACGTTGGCTATTTTCTTTGTCTTTTGTCCTCGTAAGACGAATCACCTTTTTTCTATTTTCTTTTCAATACCCATCCAAGGTAACTGACCAATACCTTCGTTACCATAAGTTATACATTCTTCTGCGTTCGAGGGCGCGCGTGAACTCTTATTGATGAGAGGGGGGAGTACTTTTCACTACGTTACTTTCTGCTACTTTTTGTATTTGCTTTCCTTCGGAGAAGCCATGAATTGTTAATATGTTGGCCATTATGTTTTTGTGATTTTGTTAAATCTATATTTTATTTGACCCCGTTTATTTCGCGTGGGGGATCTCTGAAGGGACACAGAACGAATAGGACTACCACAATATCAGGTGTCGTACAAGGCGACTAATTGAGGATGCGCCTGGAGCTGGCAACCTTATCAAGTAAATCAGATTGTCACAAAAACCACTACCGCAGCAGCATGTGACTGCCTGGTGCATCTAGGCTTTCTCTGTTAGGGGAGACCAGCTGCATTTGTAGCTCCATGTTCCGTAATGAGCGCATCAGAAAAATGATGATGGTGATGATCTTCTTCAAGTACAATGCCTGTTGGCGTAAGCGATCATGTCTCTCAACAACTTCATGTTTACAGTCTGGGTGATGATGATGATCAGGGCCGTAGATAGGACTTAATAAGTGGGGGGGGGGGGGGGGGGGGGGAAAACAAACATTTTAAATGCACTATTTTGGTACATTATAATTTCCCCACAAATGTTTTTTTAAAGCAAACCCTAAGTGCAGTAGATACAGGGTTGGGGGGGGGGGGGGGGGGGGGGTACCTTCCCCTTATCTACTGCCAGGATGATGATGTTTTATTACATTTTCTCATTTGATAAATATCATTGCTGAAACAGGTTCTTGTCGTTACAGTTTTCATGAGAAAACAGGCTATTTTTGTTTGACTTATTCCCACGGACAACTAAAACAAAGAAATGTCATGACCAGACTTTCGTACGAGCGTGTCATTTCGAACTGGGTCATTGTTCACTGCCAGTTAACTACTGTATCAGCATTTAGAATCACGCTTTCAGAAGTTCAAAAACACCCATGAAGATTGAATTAGTGCAAACGACAGTTCTTGTTTTGAATGAGGATGTTGAGATAACGGACCCGAGTGGAAACGCTGTCTTGTCACAGATCATCGGGTGGAATCAGTCACCAACACATGGCGGTTGTCATATGTTTATTTTGACCTCTTCCCAATACCATACAATCTGTCAATAAATGTACATGTTTAATAATATACAAAAACATCACACTCATAGTCTCGTCTCCTTTATCACCCCCTGTGGAGCATCAAGTCACTAATGCAGATGGTCACCTTGTGGAAGCTTACATCAAAGCACACACGCTAACAGTTTTGGTTTATGTAGCAGTTTATTATACATGTTGAGGTTGCTAACCTCATACATAACTTTTTATTAGTCGCCTTTAACTAAGCCTGTTTGTTCTTTGTCTCATTGGATACCCGTGTGAACTATAGGGGGGCACACTCCATAGTACAAATAGCCAAGAATGTAACGACTTATCAGTAAAGGTTTGATACAGTAGTGAAAAAAAAAAACGCTGAAAATTGACGCTGTGAGAACAGAAAGAGAACAGCAACAAGGGTTAACTCGAGACAAAAGACCATACCTGAATGTAGTGCTATTGTCAATCATCATAATGTTTTCCCTTTTTTCTCCTTACGGAGTACGGAGTAATCGATGCAGCTTGTTCCTATGTAGCCTGCGCCAAGCATGCTTGTAATGTTGCAGCTAGCATCTGTATCAATTTGCTAAACATAATAAGGTTACCTGCCATATATACTACCTCTTACTGATCGCCTCTAACGACACATAAGAGGGAGTAGTAACCCTATTCTTTGCCCCCTCATGATCCCGGCGAGCTACACGGGACAATGATGACTTAAATAACATTTTTTTTAAAGCACTTACAAACAAAACAGAACACACAAAAACAAAAGCACACATTAGCAAAAATAAGCACACAAAACACAGTCAAATTACGGTGTTTATGTACATTGATAACAGCAGATGAAAAATGTGTCTCGCTGAAAGTAACAACAGAATATCGCAAATAATATGAACGTGGAATGTAAACGCTACAAACAGAACGAAGAACTTTGACTCCGAACGTGGTAGTTTTTTCCATGTTTAACGCTAAGATTTTTCTGCCGCTTTGAGTTTTCACATACACAAATCACTCCATATTTTGTTTTCAAATGGTCATGTGAATCTATTGGATATGCACAAAACAAATTACACAATCAGGAACAATTACTGCCATTTGACTAAAGGTTTTTTGTTTTTAATTTCCAGAAACAAAATTAATTAATTCTAAAACGGCCACTGATCGCTGTTTAAACAACTAGCATTATATGTAGTAAAACAGAAGTTAATTCTCTTTATATTGACGTTAGTTTCATAAAATTAGTTGGACAGGAGAGTGAAGCAATTCAAAATTTAAAAAAAAACAGACAATGACTTTCCAAACACCTTGTTGTGTTAAAATTTAAGGATCGGTTCTTTCCAAGTTTTTGATTGTTTGTTTGTTTGTTTGTTTGTTTGCTGTTGAAGGTATAGGCAAAGGTGTCTGGTTGGAATCACGGTACTGACCCACACCAGTCCACCCACCTGTATATGGGTACCTGACTCTGTTCCTGAGTTAGGGAAGGAAAAGGCAGCGAGGAAGGTAACTTCTCACCCCAGCTCTCGATGCTGGGCCTAGTATATTGAAGTCTCTAACACTTCACTCCCCTACGGCAGTATCTGTTATGGGAATAACTTTTTATGGTAATGTTATACAAGGTTATTGAAGGAAATTGAATGAGCATTAATAAACATAATATTGGGACAAAGCGAAACAAATAATTAATTCAAATAAACCGGCCCCTCGAAAACTGGACTCCTATCACGAGCGCGTGGGAAAATCTGCCCCGAAAACATTCCTCTCATTAAGAGCATAATCATGAATATGATGGGAATGAACGTCAACCCCTTAAGATTCTGCGCGACTGGATCTATAATGAAAACATTAGAGATTGAAACATAATTTAATCCGAGTAGAAATATATTTAAGAGATGCAGCATTGATTTTAACTGAGGAAATGTCAGCCTATAACACTAAGACGTTGGGTAATATCAGATAATTGTATTATAATTCATGGAGACAAGTCTGGAGTCATCCTCATATGACCACAAGCTAGCAGAAAGCTATAGTACGTATATTTGGATGTGAATCTCTGTCTGTGAGGCTAATTACACTGTCGCATGTTACGCATTGCCTAGTTAAATGTTTGAAGATCAGATAATTGTATTATAATTCATGGAGACAAGTCTGGAGTCATCCTCATATGACCACAAGCTAGCAGAAAGCTATAGTACGTATATTTGGATGTGAATCTCTGTCTGTGAGGCTAATTACACTGTCGCATGTTACGCATTGCCTAGTTAAATGTTTGAAGACCGAAAAGTGGGACACCAGTGTTCTGGCCTGAACATAGGAATGCGGGGGTATTTTCCTGTGTGTATCTAGGGCAGCCAATCAGAGAAGGGGTTTCCCACGGTCAGATAGAATGACTTCGGCGAGTGTATAAGGAAGAATAAATCGTCCGAAATCATGGTTAGAATTAGACATCGGGAAGGAGAACGGAATGACAGACAAGGATTAGAATGGTCTCCTTTTGACGGGAATATCTTCATTTATGTATAGGTACAAGGAAATCAGAAGGGAGTAAGTAGTTGTGAAGAATTTCGCAAGAATAGTGTCCGTGCATTGAGAAATCCTGTGTTTTGCCTATTTATAATTCAATATAAAATCGTTAACACGACAGATATGGGAAAACAACATATGGATTTAAAGGTCAACTCACGGAGAACGGAAATATATAACTCCAAAGGCTTGAACTGGGAAAGGTGAAATGCACGAGACCAAGGTTGGAAACTCATTTAGCACAACCCCAAATAATACAGTAATTACAACTTTATTTCAGGATTTGTTTAATCTATATGTTATGAAAGTATCATGTATATTAATTGATTACTTGATATGATTGTTGAAGATTGGAACCCGAAATATAACCACAGTGGCTGAGTCCGTATCAGGGCTAGCACAGTCATTTTCAGGACTAATAACAATTCTTTTCAGGACTACCAACAATCATTATCAGAGCTTATTCAATCTGTTTTCAAGTTACTGCACTTTACAGAGCTAACGTGTCAGGCAGGGGGATACTATAACCTCATATCATATATGTGTGTACCTATTATTTTGTATTATTTGATTTTATAAAATGTTCCACAGTAGACACCTGTCTTGTCACTGATCCATAATCATGCATTTTCACGCATACATCTGAAAACAAATTCATCTCACCTACAATAGGAATGTGGTAATTGTTATCCACAAATAGCCACATATCCTACAATTATCTGCAGGTTCATACTTGTCAACCAAAAGTCAGAGGTCAATGATCAAGAATTGCTCAAGGATCAATGCTAATCGCCCCGGCAGTGTCTGGATTGGTAGAAGCACGACCTACTGAAGCTGTACATCTCATATGAACACTGATTAACCTAACAGATGAGTGATATTTGTGACAATCGTGCACCCAAGAAGTGATAACTGTCAAGCAGAGTTTTGTGATGACAATTTGCGTGATAAACTAGTGAAAGTTATAAAGTGAATAAGACAGTGAAGAAGTCTATTACCCAACTAATTGGAAGAGTCTAAAGAAATGACATTTTAGTTTAACTTGTAAAAACTGTAATTGATTTCGCCAAATTGGTTTTGTATAAATATAAATTTTGTATCAAGTCACATACAATCACCACAATTAGATAGATGTAAATAAAGAGGATATAAATTGTATTCACCAGCTTTATTCATTCAATATAGTTGATACTGAGTTTGGTTGAATTTTTATTAATATCACAGGTGGTCACATGGCGGAGGTGGCGCAGTAAGGTCTGACTGTTCTCTGAATATTTTCAGTCCAGATACTTTCACAGCCGTGACTATCGAGTGATACCAGTGTACTTCTCTGTCACTGGGACCTCACACATTCTGGAGAGAATACTATTTCTACTCTAGCACTATCATCTCACACACATAAAACATTCCGCTAGATACACCATAATTGGCTCTTGAAATTCTTCTTCTTCCTTCTTCCTCGTTCGTCCTGAAAAGGACGTTGGTTGCGTTGTGTCTGTTTACACCGGAGCTGCGATATCTGCGCCTTTCGGCCGACACATCCGACTTCAGCACTGCATTTTTGGGGACCGGGTTTGCCTTCCCTCTTCGATCCCTACTCTCTCAGCCACACTGCAGTGATGCAGCCTGTTTCCAGGACCACCACGTGGAGGTGGAGTAGGGTCTTGGTCAGCTCTGGTTCGCTGACCCTGACGCAAGCAGTCAAGCTATGGGTCGCTGACTGCATTCTCTATTGCTGCATCTTTGGGTCCCGCTCTTGAAATCATCCACTCACTTCCAGGGATTCACCCTTGTGGTGAAATGTTTTGAGAACCCAGCACTGCACACTAAGCGTGGAGGAGTCACTTGAGCCTCAGACATAACTCTGGCGTTTACTTGGCTGCCGGCATGCAGGAGATCTCACAACGGACCCCAAGATTGGCAAGGGGAGATGAGAAGTGGATTTGTGTAGGATGTGACGATTCCGTGGGATAGCCCAGAGCCAGACCACAATATGTTAGCTCTGCATATTTGAAGAGCCCCCTTGGATGCCGGAGAATGCACAGTATGCCACATGCTTCGTCCTCTTAGCTTGGGACCAGACGTGATGATCCTTTAAATGCAAGCCAAGCTGGAGAATCCAAGGACTTCAACTCAACACGTTTCGGAATGGCAGAAAAGCTCCAGGAAAAGCCTAGATCTACAGTGTAGATAATATCCAAGAGCCTTCAACTTGGTATTGGCTGCAAATGAGCGACAAGCTCAGCAGCCCTAGTTAAACAACAACAACAACAACAATTAATTAGAGTAAAGAGCAGACCGGCTGATAGCAACATGATATAAGCACACGCTCCAAAAGTTAATGAAAAAACAGCATAGTGGAAGAAATCGCAATATAGTTGCTTGGATAGTACACACACATGCGCGCGCGCACACACACACACACACGCCCGCACACACACACACACACACACTCACACACACACAAAGCAATTCATCAGAAATCACCATCGAAATGCAAGACATCAACGTCAAGTAGGTAACTAAGAAGAAGAACAAGCAGTAGAAAGATCTGGCCTGGAAGACAGTGCTGATAATGGAGACAGGCTGGTGAATTTGTTTGGCAGAGCTAAAGACTCAATATTTGGACACGCAATTCCCCAATAACAACCAGGACAGCTATGGACATAGACGAGACCTGATGACGAGGGGGAGACAAAACTACATTTTTATTATTGGCAAAGGCAGCGAGGAAGGGGACTGGTCACCCCCCCCACACCCCCACCCCCCCCCCCCCCCCCCCCCCCCACCCCCCGCCCCGAAGCTAGACCTAGTATAATGAAGTCTCTAACACTTCACTCCCCTGCAGCAGTATATACCATGGGAATACCTTTATCTTTTTACATTCTTATTCATAAATGGGTGCTTCCGTACATTAGACAGAGTGAAGAGGTATGGCAAGGTCATTAAAGGTGGAACTAGTTACCAGTTGCCAATGTGACTTCTTCTTTTCCCACATTTGCCATCAGACTTCTACATTAATGACTCTAATACAGGCAGTAGTCAGCTCAGGGTGCCCGAGATCTCCAAACAGTTTTTTCGTGGAGAGAAGTAGGTTGTTGCCAGTGGGACAAGAGATGAGAAGAAGACACTGGGGATGGATAGGACGCATTTTGGGGAAACGTGTCAATTGCTTGATCAGGTAGGCCCTGGTTCTGGAATCTCAACGGTAACAGAGGTAGAGGGAGGCAAAAGAACACATGGAGAACAGAACTGGGGACAGGACATAAAGGGAATGAAGAAGACATGGATAGACTTTCAGCCGATGGCACGGGGTAGGAAGAATGGACATAAGTGTGTTAAAGGCCTATGATGATAGTGATATTCTCATTTATTAGGCGATATCGGAATGCCGTAACTGTGGCAACAACTGTGCCAGGAGCAGACCGCTACATTGACCACAGATTTACCGTAAGACAATCTTGATAGAACTGTAGAAACTAAGATTAAAAACTAGAAACTTTGTTTGGTTTCGTTTTCAGGACTATCTTCATTGTTCACGGACAACTCTATCAGTGCTCCGATCTCCCCCTTAGATCACATAAGGAGGATCTCAGCACAGTGCACGAACTCCGTAGCACCTCCGAGGATCCGAATGTGTTTATATAGGAATCACTATAAATATTGTTGTGGTGGGTAGGGTTCTAATTTTTAAATGTTTGCTAGGGCAGCAGCCTTTTGGCCTACTCTTTACGACTTCCAACTGCCATGGGATTTTTAACGTGCGCAACTTGCACACTGTACCTCCTATTTTTTTCCCTTTTATCCGAGAAGGCTAGGCATCTGATCTCCCTACCCAGGAGACCAGGGGGGAGTATGACATCATTAGGACCACTGGTTTTGAAAAAAAGTAAAATGTCCATAAATTATATTCCCTCTACTGCCAATCAAAACCGGTAGCCCTTAGAACTCGAGGCGGACGCCATACCTCTTAGCCACGCTGACCCCATTATTAGAAACTTAAATTTAACTATAGCTAGAGAGAGAAAGAGAGAAGAGAGAGAGAGAGAGGGGGAAGAGAGAGAGAGAGAGGGATAGAGGGAAAAAGAGAGAAGAGAGAGATAAAGAGAAAGAGAGAGAGAGAGACGAGTAAAAGAAAACAACATTAATGTACCATTAAGACAGCAAGGAGTTTACAGATACGTGAAGCTCCCAAGAAGTCACTCATGAGATAAAGGAAGGTTAGGACTATTGCCCCCCTCCCCCCCCCACCCCCTCATGCATGTCGTACAAGGCAACTTATACGAGGTTGTGCATGGGGGTTAGCAACTTCATCATGTCAAACAAATTACTACATAAAGAACTGCTGCAAGAGCACGTGACTGCTCTGTGCAAGCTTCCTGCAAGGGGCCCATCGAAGAGGTGTCTCCATACTCCGTAGGGAGTGACAATGAAAAATCCCTTTAAAAAAACCATGTCAAGTATTAAAAGTTTACCATTTTAGAATGAAGGAAAACACACACACAAACACACTCGCACAATTCGGAATTGTTAATTTATGATATTTACAATTGTGACCGCTTGGCCTTCCACGCTAGCATTATCCCTACTACTTCCACGCTAAGCATTTATACGTGTTATAATATGCTACATATAAGAATGACCGACCTCAAAAGCAAATAAGACGTTTTTACACAAAATGCAGTATCATTCAAAGTTCAGTTGGCAGTTACTGCTCTGACGTTTTGTTGGAAAAGATCACTCATGTGAAAAAAAATCGAAATAACAGAAAGTCGTGTGCAAAAAGTCGAAAACAGAGAGTCGTGTGCAGAAATTGTACCGTGTGAAAAAGGACGGGTCGTGTGGAAAAAGGCGGGAAAAAAGAAGAAATAGTATAAATAGAAGAGGTGTGGGCGATAGGACAGAGATTTTAGGATTTATGATTCAAATGATTCCATGATTTTAGACTAGAGGATTTTTTTACAGATAGCGTTAGGTGAACTTCGTCTTTGAGGATACCAAGACAAGTTTTTTTGGAGTAGTAGACAAATCAGTATATTATTCTATTTGGATATACATATATTATTCTTTTTGGATATACATATATTATTCTATTTGGATATACATATATTATTCAGTTGGATTACATATTTTTCATCTTGGATAACCAATCATCATTGTGAAATTTACAGTGTTTGTCTAATGACATCAATAAATTCTAATTGAATTTTTCTACATTGCTGTTTGTGGAACTTTACAGACATTTCTTTTGGATATACGTTGTTATGCTGAAACTGTTTTGCTTATCACCAAACTTAAAGGGAAGAACATTCCTGGGTTGAAAAAATAACAAAAGGTCAAGTATTACCATCTCTGGCGGAAGGCCAGTTAGCACTTGAACCACAACAACATATGAAGGATTAACTCTGACTAAATAAAATCAATATAACTACTAGTGCCGTATAACCTACAACTGACGCTGGCACATATCTTCAAATTGATGCCGTAACTAGCTCGGTTATACAATGATTGAACAGGATGTATGGGACCCAAGACGCATCAAAAGTGAGGAATGAAGTAAGCGACCCATAGCTTGACTGCCTGCGTCAGGGTCAGCGAACCAGAGCTGACCAAGACCTTACTCCACCTCCACGTGGTGGTCCTGGAAACAGGCTGCATCACTGAAGTCTGGCTGAGTGAGTAGGTATCGAATAGGGAAGGTTAACCCGGTCCCAAATATGCCGTGCTGAAGTCGGATGTGTCGGCCGAAAGGCTCAAATATCGCAGCTTCGCTGTAAACGGACACAACGCAACCAACGTCCTTTTCAGGACGAACGAAGAAGAAGAACAGGATGTATGATCCCATACTCGGTTATTGTCAATTGAACATGTCATCTGGAATAAGAGGCACTCTATATCCTAATTACAAAGATGTGGAGTCGGTCGCTTTTTAGTAGAGTCGAAATCGGTAAAAAGTGTCCTGACTCCGAATTTTATGCCGTATGACTAGTTTAAAAAAAAAAAAAAAAAAAACTGCTTTCGGAGTGGGGAGTTGGGGTCGGAAAATATTTTGGGCGACTCAACAACCCTGTCTAATTATAACTTATCAGCGTTTGAACGGGATATTTTTCTTCGTAAATAAATTTTAAAAAAATAATAATAATAACAAAACACCATTTAGGCACAGCCCAACATGCATTAATTGAATGCTTGCATCGAAATCCGCTCATCGGCTGGACTTTAGAAGTCCACGGGTTGAGAGACATTGTCGAACTTGACAGTTCTATTCCCACGAGAAATGCTGTAACACCATAGGCGGGGTGGCAGAGGTTTACTGCCGAGTTACGTCCCCCGAGCGGAACACGAAACGGGATTATTACCGCTTGGCTTAGGTTGCAGAGAATAGTTCAAACTTCACACAAGATACTTCAGGGACATGGTGAACAACAGATTTCAGCACATACAGAGTGATTGAAAACTCGCTTCCTGTTTTTAAATTGTTATTTCTTCAATGCTATTCAACTAATTTATGTGAAACAAACATCACAATAAAGAAAATTAAATGTCATTCTATTAGATAAAATGATGTGTCAGATTAACTTTGCAACTCCGTGTGTGATCAGGTTTGTTGAACACGTGATTTCGTGCCGGTCAGCAATTATACTGTCTCTGGTTACGTCAGTTTAGTGGCTACTTCTGATTTTATTTTTTTTTCTAGGAAGACAAAACAAAAATACGATTTGTCAAATGGTAATTACTGCTCATTGTTTTGATATTTGTTTCGTATAACAAATTTTAAAATAGAAGGCGACTTTTCAATCACCCTATACATGTCTAATTCACAACTGTATTTTTTTTATATTGGGGAATGAAAATCTTAAAAACATGCAGCTTTGACTTTTTTTTTTTTTTTGGTGGTAAATACATCATTTTTTTGGAATGCTGTATTTGTGATACTTATATCATTTTTTCTCTTGAATGACAAAGATTTATCAGCTGTTTATTTATTTATTTTTTGTTGTTGTGAGAAATTAAAAAAGGAACCTTCAACTCAAATGTCAAATCAGTCCTTCTGTATTGGTCTGAAACATGGAGAAAAAAAAAAAAAAAAAAAAAAGCTACAGACATTCATAAACGGGTACTTGCGTAGAATAGAAGGATTGAAATGGTGTGACAAAGTCAGCAGCGTGGAACTGGTGACAAGAACCAGACAAGTGCCAGTGGAACAAGAAATGAGAAAAAGACGCTGGTAATGGATATGACAAACATTGAGGAAACCCGTTGATACAATCACAAGGCAGTCCTTGTTCTGGAATCCACAGGGAAAGAGAGACAGGAATAGACCAAAAAAAAAAAAAAAAAAACACGGAGAAGAGAACTGGGAAACAGACGTGGAAATGATGAGGAAGACGTGGAAAGAACTTGAGATGATGGCACGTGATAGGTGGACTTGGCATATGTTTGTTGAAGGCCTATGCTCCTATGGAGTTAAAGGGTATTGACCGATTGACGTGACGAATTACTGACTAATGATAACTGGCCAAAAAGTTGTATTGTATGCAATAGAATGTGTGGAACATTTATTTTCTGCTTTTCAGTACATTTAGTAATAGTAAAAGTGGTTCATAAAACTGGTTTTTTTCCCTTGATGTGCTTTAAAAAAAATATATTGTTCATTGTTTCATTTCATATTTCAGTATCGACCCTATGTAATATTGAAAAACCCTCTTATTTTTCGTTCACAACAAACGTAATCCATACGATATATGGACGCAAAAGTAGAACGATTCTAATTTTAAGAGTGCTCTGCGAGGCCTACATTAATAAACCTTTGTCAAAGAAAATATTTAATGAACTATGTGACCATTTTACCCCCGTAGCGAGGCGGTGTTGTCATTTGGATGGTCCTAGGTTCGAGTCTCCGTTAACCCTATCACTTCTGTTGTTTTTCTGTTGTCTAGTTTTCTACGTACTTCTTTATTTTTTTACGAGTGCCTGAAACATACCTTTATGTGTGTATGATTTATTTACTGTTTACAGACCACGGGTTTACTTCTATATTTATTTAAATGTTTATACAACACCAAACCTACCCTCTGTCCTGTAATGTTCTTATTCTTCTATCATTTACTAGATACAGTATTAAGGTCTTTGTCTTGTGTAATCTGACCTATACTGTTAAATATAAAGCTGCAGAAGTAATTGTATCTATATTTAGTCTGGATTGTTCCTAAGTAAATATTCAGAGTTACGTGGGGAGGTCGTGCTAATGCCCCCCATTCACGAAGCACTATCTCTACGATTCCTAGTTGGCAGGATGGAGAGTAATGCTTCACTCCCGTAACAAGACGGCGTTTTGGTTCGGGTGTTCCTTGGTTCGAGTCTCCGGGAAGCCTATCACGTCTGTTGTCTAGTTTTCTACTTCTTTATTTCTTACGAATGCCTGAAACATACCTTTATGTGCATTGTTTATTTACTGCGAAAGTATGATGTGACAGCTATCAGGCTAAGTTCAGGCAGTTTGATTGGCTCGAGCGATGAGCTACATAGAGCCGAAGGCACGTTGTCTGAAAGACGACCCAAATAAAAAAATGTTTAAAAAAAATTTTTTTTAAAAAAAAAAAAAAAAAAAAAAAAAAAAAACCACGATTAAATTAGAAAAAAAATATTCCAGCTATTATCTGATTACTGCAGGCATCCTGTGTTGTCAATTACGAAATTAGAAACCGCAGAGCGGAAAAGAGCCATGGAGAAGCGTTTCTTTCTCTCCCTTTCTCTAGTGCTTGCTGTCAAAATAACGACAAATTTTCGTCCTGTCGACTCTAGAGCAACGCAAGACGCGAGTGAGCAGTGAGAGACGCTACGTTGTTTCGCCCGAGGCAGGTAGAGATAGCATCTAGGGATTAATTAAGAGCGAGTAGCACGTTTGTTGACAGTTATTGGGGTTTAATACCCCAATCCACTTTCATGTAGCAAGCAAAGGAAACGAAATCCGATTTGAAGGCTGGAAGAAAAGTAAGGGCAGTTAGCAGAATCCTGAGTTCATTTAGAAATAACCAGAACAGAATGGGGTTTTAAGTCAGGGCTGGTATTACAGTCATGATATGACTTTGGTGATACTGTTTATCTTGTTCTTTACGATATTGCCTTTATTTTGATATATTTATCATTATTTTTATTTCTATAAGTCTGTCATCGTCTCTCCACCATGTTATTTTAAACACTACTTTAAAAAAAAAAATCAATTTCTTTTCCCTTATAATGTTGATTGATATTTGTTTGATCTTCTGTATTGATTTTAATTTTTATTCCATTGAAGGCACAGCACGTGTCTTTTAGTGTAAGGTATAATAACCTTTCGGCAGGGATCGGCAACCCAGGAGCTTTTGAAATCCACTTTAGTAACACTGAGCTCTCTAAAGATTCTACCCCATACACACACACACACATTTATATATATAAATATATATATGTATATATATATATATGTATATATATATATATATATATATATATATATATATAGATCTGTATATATATATATATATATATATATATATATATGTATATATATATATATATATATATGTGTGTGTGTGTGTGTGTTTGTGTGTTTGTGAAATGTTAAGCTGGGGTGGGGGGAGAATGGGTATGATGAACCTAACAAAGAAAAGATCTAGTTCCTATCTCATGAAGTTTACGAATATATTTTAGTAACCAGCTCGAGAGTTTTCATTGGGGATACGAAAAAAAAAAAGTATTTATAACACATAAGGAAGGGAAACCCGAGGCCTGTAAACAGTAAATAAATATTAGACAAACATAAAGGTATGTTTTCAGGCACTCGTAAGAAATAAAAAAGTAGAAAACTAGACAACAGAAAAACAACAGACGTGAGTGGCTTACCCAGGACTCGAACCCAGGACCTTCCGTGCGACAACCCCGCCTAGCTATGCAAGCGATTTCTTACAAGTGCCTGAAAACATACCTTTATGTTTGTCTATTATTTATATACGGAAAAAGTACCTTTGATACCGAGTGTACCACGATTTTCAATGCCATCGGGGAGAGGTTTAGCTCTGAGTTCCCCTAGTTTAGAAGGTCTTTCTGTTTTTCCCTCCGCAGTCGCCTAAAGATCTACCTAATCAGCCACTCAGCTGGGATCTACCGGAAGACGGGACTGACTGGTTGCCGATCCCTGCCTTATGGGGTATACTGCTTTCTTATGGTAAACAAACCAGGTAAATTTGAGGTATCTAGAGTATTGATGAGCGTCTTATTGACAGAGAGTTTTGAGCTCTATGGCTCTCGCGGCTACGTTATTGGGTTCCGGGTTCGAACCCTAGTCGAACCACGCTTGTCTACACAGCAGCAAATTGGTACCTGACTCTACTTTAGAGTTAAGGAAGGCACTCACTTTGCAATTGAGTTTAGGGAAGGCAAAGGCAGCCAGGAAGGGAGCTGGCCACTCCACCTCATAAAACATGACTAAAATTTCAAAAAGAAATCTTGCTGTTGTCAAGTCTCTAACACTTGCTCCCTTACGGCAGTATTTGCACAGAGACTATATTTACTTGTTACCTTAGAGTAGTGATGCGAAGTAGAAGTAACAACTATCACGTACAAGAGATGTGAAAACTCCAAAACGTTTGCACAAATTACCATTAGAGCTAAAATTTATCCCCCCCCCCCTCCCCCCGCCCCTTCCGGGCAGACCTCAGCAATGCGTATAGGCCGTAACGATAGTTTTTTTTTTATTTTTTTTTCAAATCGTTAAAGCTAAAGATATTGTACATTTTTTAAATGCGCTTTGTATGGGTGGCTTATGCTAAAATATATTCCAAAACGTAAACATGCAAAACGAAATAATAATTACATCTCCCAGTACATACGGGCCCTTAACGACAATTTATTAAAACACATACAGTTTTAATCTGACCCCTATATCGACATGAATAAATTAACAAACAACAACAGCAACAAAAAACTCATAAACAAACATGCACATATGGAACAAGTCTCAAACATAAAAAGCGAACCAGAGCTGATTAAGACTTTACTCCACTTCCACGTGGTGGTCCTGGAAACAGGCTGCATCACTGCAGTCTGGCTGAGAGAGTAGGGATCGAAGAGGGAAGGCAAACCCGGTCCCAAAAACTGGCGTGCTGAAGTCGGATGTGTTGGCCGAAAGGCGCAGATATCGCAGCTCCGCTGTAAACAGACACAACGCAACCAACGTCCTTTTCAGGACGAACGAGGAAGAAGAAGAAACATAAAAAGAAGCGATAAAAATAAAATTTAAAAGAAAATGAGACCAACTAAAAAATTATAAATAACATAACCCTTTGTACGTAACAAAAAAAAAATAACTAACAAACAAACATAAATTGTACATATGAAGGAAATTATAAAACAACACATAAACATTAAAATTCATACACAGTAAACGGCGAGGATGTCAAAACACACAAGGCTCGAGATAATAACATAGACGCCCAAATGAACAGAACATGAGAACATAAAAGTTCCGACCAAAAAAATTATAAAAACGGGAAAAGATATAAATTCGTCAAATGCACATCATTAGAGTGAATTATTCACAGGAATAACCGTGAAAATGTGCTACTCGGATGAGGGAGAGAAACAACATCTTTCAATTTAACTTCTCATCAAACTGTCTCAAGTGTTTTGATTATGCAATGAAAAGTATTTTGTTTTCCTCAAAAAACATAGTGCAAACTGGACTTTCTGCATGCACAACCTCATTTAATGGCCGTTTACGACATGCTTGAGTGAGCGATTGCCCGATTCGTTCTTTGTTCCAGAAAGCACCCATGAGAAATACACGGGGCCGGACAATATTAACTTAACAAAATTGAGCCCAGAGTATTTTTTTTTTTTTTTAATAGAAAAGAAAACTAATATGCAGAGACTTTTCAGAAAATTCCCAAATAAGTAAGCTTTTCTTTAAAAATTCCAAAATTTGAATGTTTTTATTTAAAATTTCCCAAGTTTTTCATATTTTTCTTTACAAATTTCCAACCTTCCTTTTCTGGAGAAAAAAAAAAATCCCACTTTGCATCCATAATCTAGATCAGAGGTTAGCCATCGGTAAATCTTTATTTACCGGTAATCACAGGAGATCATTTGGTAGACCTCAAGGTGACGGAGGGATGATAAAAAAAAAAGAATTTTTAACCCAAGTAAATTTTGGACTAGCACGCTCACCTCCGGCACTTAGAAGTGCGATATCGCTAGCTCTCGCTGACTCCGGAACAACGCTCGGACGGTGGTTAGATTTGACACCCGCGCCGAAACAACGCTCCCAGCGCGTTGTTTCTAGTCTATCATGAACTAAAATTACGGCACTGGGTTGAAAATAATTGCGCAGTCAAAGAGTTAAAAAGTACTATCGACCCATTTTCCAGAGAAAATCCTCAAGCTAGCGTACTAAAAGTTACTTTATTCGTGAACTGCATAAAATAGAAAGTCTTTTATTTTCGCGGCCATTTTTACAGGTAGTAACAATTTTTTATTTATATTCTTATGTGTCCTTCTTAGCTCTCACTTTCTTTCCTTTCCCTGACAAAGGCCTTGTGGTCGCAACGTTGGCACTTTTCTTTGTTCTTTGTCCTAGTGAGTGTCCGATTGACAAAGGGGTTAGAGCGCCGGTCTCTCGTGGCAAAAGTGCTGGGTTCAAATCACGGTACTGACACGCTCCAGTCTACTCAGCTGCAAATGGGTACCTGACTCTGCTATTTGAGTTAAGGAAAGAAAAGGCAGCGAGGAACGGAACTGGCCACCCCCACCTCTCGATGCTGGACTTAGTATGGTGAAGTCTCAAACATTTCACTTCCCTAAGGCAGTATCTACTATGGGAATACCTTACCTTTACTTTACTTTTGTCCTAAGAAGAATCACCTTTTCTTACTTTTTTTTCATATCCATGCACTGTAAAATAAAAAGCGATCTTTTCCTTGAACTGAAGTTAACATTCGGTAAAATATTTAATTTAATTTTCACTTTGATACGGGGGGCTATAAGAAGTAGCTCGTGCAGCAGAGATAAAAGTTACATACAGAATATTCTAGATTCCATGAAACCTGAAAACAGACATAAACTAATCAAGGTAAATCTTCCGAGAGCTCAATGTTTCTAAAGTAGAATTCCAAAACGCCTGGATTGCCTACTACTGATCTAGAGCTTCTAAAAAAATATTAATTTACTAATGGCACACCTCTTGAGAAGTTGTGATTGCTTTCTACCGTGCCTTCGATTATAATGTACTAACTTCAGACAATCCACTGGCCGCCGCGCGAATCACTCCTCTATATGGATGATTAGGCCTTAATCAGGTATGAGAGCACGACACAAATTAGCACGTGCGTTCACAATGCACGTGTCCATCCTTTTCGTCAGTTTAATCCTACAAACTGCTCACCTGGGCGCACAATATGCTGGGATTACCTGCGTGTCATTGCTTATTGTGTGCTGTCTGAGTCTCTTCGATGTAGTACCATTATAATTTCCACTGATTGCTCCAGCTTCAGTCCAATTATTTTTATATCTGACAGACTACTTTGGACGTTATGTCCCCTTTCTGTAAACATATAGGCAGGGCCGGCTCTTCGGCGATACGAAGGGTGAGGTCTCACAGGGCAACGACTTGAGGGAGGCGCCGAAATTTAAAGAAAATATAACATTTTACATGAACCTCATCTCATCATCATCTGTTGCGTGTAATATTGTTAATGTAGATTATATAACCAAGTTCATTAAAAAGAAAAGGATCCCGTTACACGCCCATTGAGGCATATTGGGAATATGGTGTTAGGCCCATATTTTCTTGACCATCGGCACACTAGGGGTGATGTGGTCAGCATCACGCCGACCGCCTTAACCTTCCCAGAAGTTGCTCTGGTACCCAGTTGGGGCTGGATTGACCCAGGAGCCGTTTGCGGCCTAAAAAAATCCCACCTCATCTGGGGATCGAACCATAGACCACTGAGCTAGGAAGCCAGTGCACTAACCACCATGTTACCGCGGCTAAGTTCATTAAGGGGTATGATTTTCTTCAACGATCAACGAACACTGCAACAGTAACTGGCTGAATGAATGCCGATAAATACCGTAGACATCTCACAAGGTTTTTTCACAATCCATACAAACGAGCAGCTCCATATTAGTAGAATAACTCATATTTATACACTGTCCATCGGACAAACTCTACTGGGCCATAATTACAAGACCGTTACACTGCAACAATAATGGTGCATTCAACACCTCTCCGTAAAGTCCGCCAAGTTGAGGTCCGCGACATAATTATATGATTTCTCAATAATCTCAGAATACTCATCTACATTATACGAATCTCCTGGCATCAATAGGTGCAGACACTTTCTTTATACACCGGCATAATGACGGACATAGCGGCCTCTTAAGAACACATATGAAACGCAGCATTACCGACTGAAGACACTGCCATCCAAAAGTCCACTGCCGTTGCTCTGCACGCGCGTCTATGTAATTATTTTATTTGACGTCATTTTAATTTAGCGACGTTCTATTTGAGCACGGCGATGTTTCAAAATCATGAACGCATTGCGCTGCGCAAAAAGAGGCGTAACATTATCTCATAGTCGTTCCACTTCTACCGTTGAGTGTAGAGGTTTCCCAGGAGCGTATGGGCTCTCAGTGTGAACATGCAACCAAGTATTAAGACAAACAGGTGATTGGCCTGTTGTGTCCGGACTTGCCCTCTCATAGATTGCATTATATCGCTGTGTTTTTCTACCCGTAGGTGTAGAATATAGAGGTTTGACTATCCATTCATCTTTTACCCGAAGGTGTAGAGGTTTGCTGGAGAGAGCATCATATGTACAGTAAATTAATATGAAACAAATATAAAGGTATGTTATCAGGCACTCGCAGGAAATAAAGAAGTAGAACACTAGACAACAGAAAAACAACAGACATGAGTAGCTTACCCAGGATTTGAACCCTGGACCTTCCGTGCGACAACCCCGCCTAGCCATGCAAGCGAATCACACCATCCTCCCTGCCATCTACGCTTCATAAAAAAAAATGATGTTTCAATGACAGGTCATTAGTGCGAACCGCAATACACGACACCGGAAGTCCACCACGGACAGTTTAGCCTATTAATGACGCAATCACTTCTGTTGTTTCCCTATCATGCAGTATAGGCCAGTCCAACAAGACAAGGACCTTAATACTGTGTCCAGTAAATGAAGGTAGACTTAGAACAGTGAGAACAGGACAGAGGGTAGGTTTTGGTATTGTATAAAAATTTTTACACATAAGGAAGGGAAACCCGAGGCCTGTAAACAGTAAATTAATATGAAACAAATATAAAGGTATGTTATCAGGCACTCGCAGGAAATAAAGAAGTAGAACACTAGACAAAAGAAAAACAACAGACATGAGTGGCTTACTCAGGATTTGAACCCTGGACCTTCCGTGCGACAACCCCGCCTAGCCATGCAAGCGAATCACACCATCCTCCCTGCCATCATATGAACAGACATGCAACCACTGCTTTGTTATCAGAAACTGGGAGGGCCCGTTGCCGGGTACACCTTTCGAGGCTATGTCCACGAACCAAATGAATGAAACTGAACATTTCATATAAAACAGATCGTTTTCTTATATATCTATTTAATTCCTCTTTTTTTTTTTAAGTCAGCGCATTGAGCGTCCTTCTATAATTCAAGTGAAAAGAAAAAGACAAAAAAAATTTACAAGGGCACAACGAACATCACTTGCGGAAATTACAGTGCATTCCAACTCAGTAGCATGAAACTGAGCCTCCCAAGAGTGCATACCGTACTGCACGATAATTAAGGGGGTTGCAATAACGAAACCTCGCGCCAACTTAAAAAAATCTCTTGAGCCGGCTGTACTTACATAGTGAGACATTTACTTACTTATTCATTAACAGGATTATTCATGTACTTCCTATTTAATTCCCCTGCTTGTTCCTTCAAACTCACTGCGAAGACAACTGGAGACAGACATGAAGAAGGCATGGAAAGACCTTGAGTTGAAGGCACGTGGACAGCAGTACCTAGCATACATTTGTTGAAGTCCTATGCTCCCTGGAAAGCTGAAGGGTAATTATGATGATAATGATGACGACGATGATGATGAAGATGATGATGATTTTTATTGTTGTTATTATTAATGATAATGACCGGGAGCCGCGCTGGTGTAATGGTTACCACACTGCGCTGGCGATCGGGTGATCCAGGTTCAAGCCCGGGCGAGTACATTGGAAGAAGTGTCGTCGACCACGGATTGGAAAAACCTGAACGGCTCCTGAGCCGACCCAGCTCTAGTGGGTACCCTCCGAAGACGGCGAGTATCTGCCTGAATGGCAAGAGGACACCTGTCAGCGTACAGGGAAATAGGATACGTAACATCAGTCTCAGGTTAGATATACTAACTGGAGAATTCGCCTCGAGTAATAGCGGGCGTACGTTTAAAAAAAATGATAATGATTATACCTTCGATTAGTGTAATCACCAAGAGTTAACGCTCAGTAATGGGGGATCAAAGAGAAGACCTTCGATTAGTGTAATCAACAAGAGTTAACGCTCAGTGATGGGGGATCAAAGAGAAGACCGTCGATTAGTGTAATCACCAAGAGTTAACGCTCAGTGATGGGGGATCAAAGAGAAGACCTTCGATTAATATTACGTCTGCCAAAGCTAACATAACTTTTCAGCGAGTGTTGGAATAACCAGTTTGTCACTGCATACCCGGTGTAAATTATACAGGTGTTTCCATGCAACGAGCAAATATCGCACAGGGAAACATGTCCTTAATAAGTGTCGGCTCCACGAGAGAAACAGACTGACAACATGACCTTTGTCAGCCTCTTTACAGGAAAAAAAAGTATTAATTATATAGGAAAGAGAGGTACACGAGACAGATCTCCACTGTGCGATCAGCATCATCATCTCTTTGTGATCAGCAACATCATGTCCTTTTTTCACTCCTTAAGGAATATGTGAGCCTCACAGCAGACGACCTCCTTGAGGAAGCCTGCACCAAAGCAAAAATGGCGGTTTCTGTAACAATCTGTTTTACATGATGAGGTTGCTAACCCCATGGACATTCTCATATTAGTGGCCATTTACGACATACCCGAGAGAACAGTAGAACTACAGTTGACATTCAAAAATCCGGCCATCGATAATCCGGTTCCTTCAGATTTCCGGCATGGATTTCGGAGCGCATTTTTTAATTTACCTCGTTGGCGCGCCACTGTTTTCTGGAAATTAATATGAAATTAATATGAAACAAATATAAAGGTATGTTATCAGGCACTCGCAGGAAATAAAGAAGTAGAACACCAGACAACAGAAAAACAACAGACATGAGTGGCTTACCCAGGATTTGAACACTGGACCTTCCGTGCGACAACCCCGCCTAGCCATGCAAGCGAATCACACTATCCGCTCTGCCATCTACGCATCATCAAAAAATGATGTTTCAATGGCAGGTCAATAGTGCGAACCACAATACACGACACCAGAAGTCCTCCATGGGCAGTTCAGCCTATTAATGACGCAATCACTTCTGTTGTATTTCTATCAAGCAGTATAGGCCGAATCCAACAAGACCCTTAGGACCTTAATACTGTGTCCAGTAAATGATAGTAGACTAGAACAGTGAGAACAGGATAGTGGGTAGGTTTGGTATTGTACAAACATTTTATTACAAATAAGGGAGGGAAACCTGAGGCCTGTAAACAGTAAATTAATATGAAATTAATATGAAACAAATATAAAGGTATGTTATCAGGCACTCGCAGGAAATAAAGAAGTAGAACACCAGACAACAGAAAAACAACAGACATGAGTGGCTTACCCAGGATTTGAACACTGGACCTTCCGTGCGACAACCCCGCCTAGCCATGCAAGGGAATCACACTATCCGCTCTGCCATCTACGCATCATCAAAAAATGATGTTTCAATGGCAGGTCAATAGTGCGAACCACAATACACGACACCAGAAGTCCTCCATGGGCAGTTCAGCCTATTAATGACGCAATCACTTCTGTTGTATTTCTATCAAGCAGTATAGGCCGAATCCAACAAGACCCTTAGGACCTTAATACTGTGTCCAGTAAATGATAGTAGACTAGAACAGTGAGAACAGGATAGTGGGTAGGTTTGGTATTGTACAAACATTTATTACAAATAAGGGAGGGAAACCTGAGGCCTGTAAACAGTAAATTAATATGAAATTAATATGAAACAAATATAAAGGTATGTTATCAGGCACTCGCAGGAAATAAAGAAGTAGAACACCAGACAACAGAAAAACAACAGACATGAGTGGCTTACCCGGATTTGAACACTGGACCTTCCGTGCGACAACCCCGCCTAGCCATGCAAGCGAATCACACTATCCGCTCTGCCATCTACGCATCATCAAAAAATGATGTTTCAATGGCAGGTCAATAGTGCGAACCACAATACACGACACCAGAAGTCCTCCATGGGCAGTTCAGCCTATTAATGACGCAATCACTTCTGTTGTATTTCTATCAAGCAGTATAGGCCGAATCCAACAAGACCCTTAGGACCTTAATACTGTGTCCAGTAAATGATAGTAGACTAGAACAGTGAGAACAGGATAGTGGGTAGGTTTGGTATTGTACAAACATTTATTACAAATAAGGGAGGGAAACCTGAGGCCTGTAAACAGTAAATTAATATGAAATTAATATGAAACAAATATAAAGGTATGTTATCAGGCACTCGCAGGAAATAAAGAAGTAGAACACCAGACAACAGAAAAACAACAGACATGAGTGGCTTACCCAGGATTTGAACACTGGACCTTCCGTGCGACAACCCCGCCTAGCCATGCAAGCGAATCACACTATCCGCTCTGCCATCTACGCATCATCAAAAAATGATGTTTCAATGGCAGGTCAATAGTGCGAACCACAATACACGACACCAGAAGTCCTCCATGGGCAGTTCAGCCTATTAATGACGCAATCACTTCTGTTGTATTTCTATCAAGCAGTATAGGCCGAATCCAACAAGACCCTTAGTACCTTAATACTGTGTCCAGTAAATGATAGTAGACTAGAACAGTGAGAACAGGATAGTGGGTAGGTTTGGTATTGTACAAACATTTATTACAAATAAGGGAGGGAAACCTGAGGCCTGTAAACAGTAAATTAATATGAAATTAATATGAAACAAATATAAAGGTATGTTATCAGGCACTCGCAGGAAATAAAGAAGTAGAACACCAGACAACAGAAAAACAACAGACATGAGTGGCTTACCCAGGATTTGAACACTGGACCTTCCGTGCGACAACCCCGCCTAGCCATGCAAGCGAATCACACTATCCGCTCTGCCATCTACGCATCATCAAAAAATGATGTTTCAATGGCAGGTCAATAGTGCGAACCACAATACACGACACCAGAAGTCCTCCAAGGGCAGTTCAGCCTATTAATGACGCAATCACTTCTGTTGTATTTCTATCAAGCAGTATAGGCCGAATCCAACAAGACCCTTAGGACCTTAATACTGTGTCCAGTAAATGATAGTAGACTAGAACAGTGAGAACAGGAGAGTGGGTAGGTTTGGTATTGTACAAACATTTATTACAAATAAGGGAGGGAAACCTGAGGCCTGTAAACAGTAAATTAATATGAAATTAATATGAAACAAATATAAAGGTATGTTATCAGGCACTCGCAGGAAATAAAGAAGTAGAACACCAGACAACAGAAAAACAACAGACATGAGTGGCTTACCCAGGATTTGAACACTGGACCTTCCGTGCGACAACCCCGCCTAGCCATGCAAGCGAATCACACTATCCGCTCTGCCATCTACGCATCATCAAAAAATCAGGTTTCCCTCCCTTATTTGTAATAAATATTTGTACAATACCAAACCTACCCACTATCCTGTTCTCACTGTTCTAGTCTACTATCATTTACTGGACACAGTATTAAGGTCCTAAGGGTCTTGTTGGATTCGGCCTATACTGCTTGATAGAAATACAACAGAAGTGATTGCGTCATTAATAGGCTGAACTGCCCATGGAGGAATTCTGGTGTCGTGTATTGTGGTTCGCACTATTGACCTGCCATTGAAACATCATTTTTTGATGATGCGTAGATGGCAGAGCGGATAGTGTGATTCGCTTGCATGGCTAGGCGGGGTTGTCGCACGGAAGGTCCAGTGTTCAAATCCTGGGTAAGCCACTCATGTCAGTTGTTTTTCTGTTGTCTGATAACATACCTTTATATTTGTTTCATATTAATTTCATATTAATTTACTGTTTACAGGCCTCAGGTTTCCCTCCCTTATTTGTAATAAATGTTTGTACAATACCAAACCTACCCACTATCCTGTTCTCACTGTTCTAGTCTACTATCATTTACTGGACACAGTATTAAGGTCCTAAGGGTCTTGTTGGATTCGGCCTATACTGCTTGATAGAAATACAACAGAAGTGATTGCGTCATTAATAGGCTGAACTGCCCATGGAGGACTTCTGGTGTCGTGTATTATGGTTCGCACTATTGACCTGCCATTGAAACATCATTTTTTGATGATGCGTAGATGGCAGAGCGGATAGTGTGATTCGCTTGCATGGCTAGGCGGGGTTGTCGCACGGAAGGTCCAGTGTTCAAATCCTGGGTAAGCCACTCATGTCTGTTGTTTTTCTGTTGTCTGGTGTTCTACTTCTTTATTTCCTGCGAGTGCCTGATAACATACCTTTATATTTGTTTCATATTAATTTCATATTAATTTACTGTTTACAGGCCTCAGGTTTCCCTCCCTTATTTGTAATAACTGTTTTCTGGAGCTGTTTATGTTTTGATGCAGCTGTTGCGTCTTGCTTGCATGTGTTAACAGGCATTCCTGCTAATTCCATCTCATTTTATCATTTATTTGCTGCTGTATAGCCCCATTATGGATTCAGCAAATAAAAGAAGTGGTGTAAAACGTAAACATCGTGTGTTATCGATTGCAGATCATTTAGTTTTTAATTTTCTCTCTTTAAAGGACTGTACAGGTAGTCATTTTCTGTTAAATATATACAGCATATATAACCACAAAAAATCCGGCATTTTCAACAATCCGGCACTCCTCAGGTCCGGAGGTTGCCGGATTTTTGAATGTCAACTGTATTCTTTATTTTGTCTCCTCAGATACCCCGAGAGCTACACGGGGGCTTAAAGTTTGATAGATGTGATTACTTGTATGTGCTTACAACGAAGGGCCTTTAAAACATAATCAAACAACACAAGCAGAGAAATATAAAATCAAGCATAGTTTCTTTAAGCAGGCACTTCTGTTCTAAAGACATAAACATTTCACACAACCTTTTGCCTCGTTAGAAATGACATAATTCGCGCAAGAAGACACCCGGATGTCATGAAGACAAAGATTAAATGAAGCAGAACAAACTTGAGAGATACAGCAAGGGGAACAGATTTCTGCCCAGGGCGCGAGCGGCTGTCTCTTCCTTCACTTCTGTATACTGCGCGTGCGCCACCGTCTTGGCCCTTTCATTCGGGTGCTCTTGTTCGTCCCGATGATAATTTTTGTCGCTGTTGAACCAGTCGTAGTCGCCTTCGGTGGTGGCTTCGAAGTGTGTCAAACAATCTGCTGCAGTTTGGCCACAAATTGAATAGCGAGCGATGCAGAGGAATGAGCCAAGGGGGTTAAGTCCCAATGACACGAGCGGGATTGAAGTAATTATTTATATTTTACGAAAAGGGAGCAAACTGAAATGTATTTCTCTTTCACTCATGTCTTTCTTTTTTATCACCGTTAGTGCCTGGTAATAAATAATACCTCATGCATACATCACAAGCAAAATACACAAGGGAAAGATAATTAAAATCTGGTTCGATTCACGCTCCAGCTGTAAATGGGTACTTGACTGTGCTCTTGAGTCATAGAAGGAAGAGGCAGCTAGGAAGGGAACTGGTTAACCTCACCTCTCGATGCTGGACCTAGTAAAGTGAAGTCGCTGACACTTCACTCCTCAACGGCAGTACCTGCTATGGGATTACAAACCTAATCAGACATATGGACGGACATCATGGACAGATTGCCGAGAACTATGTATAGAGAATAATGTTTCAGAAACGCATGTATCTTACCAAAATAAATTCAAAATATATTTCATAAGTATGATCCACTTGTATGTGAAAACCAAGGAATTAGTATATTGTACATTTGTCACCACCCCGTGTATTTGCCAGTGGTCTCTGAAGAGACAAAGAAAGAATATTCCTACTGCCCCCTCGGGCATGTCGTAATAGGCTGCTAATATGGGGTTATGCAATGAGACTGGCATCCTTATCGTGTAAAACAAATAACTACAAAATATATAGACATATATAACTAAAATTTCTCCAGACCTAAAGGCCTTTTATATTTGGACATGCGCCCTAATATAACCGACTAGGTTGAACGGGACGCGCCTCGCCAAAACGAGGCAAATTTTTTTTTTTTTTTTTAAACTACAAAATATCACCGCTGCAAAGGGCATGTGAATTCTTGGTGCAGGCTTCATGTAGAAGAGACCAGTTACTGAGGTCCCTCCCTGCTCCATAGGGAGCCAAACGGAAAATAATGTTGCTAACATTTGTCATTGTACCAATAGTTGCTAGTGTCGGACATATATATGGAAAGTGAGTGAGTGGATTGGTGTCCGGGGCTGAGAAAATTTGAAGCCAGTATGGTGTAAATATTTATAGGATCGTACAGGCTATGGGCGTGTCCGATTCGCAGAGTGGTTAGAACGCTGGCCTCTCGCGACAGTGGTGCTGGATTCGAAACACAGTGACGTCACACTCCAGTCTACCCAGCTGTAAATGGGTACCTGCCACTGCTCGCGAGCTAAGGGAGGAAAAGACAGCGAGGAAGGTAACTGGCCAACGCCAACTCTTGATGCTGGAATTAGTATAGGAACCCAAAGACGCAGCAATAGAGAATGCAGTCAGCGACTCATAGCTTGACTGCTTGCGTCAGGGTGAGCGAACCAGAGCTGACCAAGACCCTACTCCACTTCCACGTGGTGGTCCTGGAAACAGGCTGCATCACTGCAGTCTGGCTGAGAGAGTAGGGATCGAAGAGGGAAGGCAAACCCGGTCCCCAAAAATGCCGTGCTGATGTCGAATGTGCCGGCCAAAAGGCGCAGATATCGCAGCTCCGCTGTAAACAGACACAACGCAACCAACGTCCTTTTCAGGACGAACGAGGAAGAAGAAGAGCTAGTATAGTGAAGTCTCTAACACTTCTCTCCCCTGCGATAGTATCTGATATCGGACTGCCTTTTGCAGGATATGGAAGTCTCGATGTGAAAAAAATCCCATATTTAATTACTGCTGACGTTTTCACATACTGTTGTATTCTTTAATAATTCTCCTGTATGGTATGTTGTATATATTCTATCATAACCACTACATGTCAACATACTATATGGAGAATGAAGATTGTTATACGCATGAGTCTGTATGTATGTATGTATGTATGTATGTATGTATTTATGTCACCTGTGGTAACAGCCCTCATTAACGCTGTATGAATTTATGTAAATTTACTTAATGTAAATTCTAATGATTCTCCTATATGCCTTGTTGTATTTTATTATATCTTGTCAGTACATATCAATGTATTTTCTGGAGAATAAAGATTCTGATCACAACGGGCTGATCACCCGTTTGCCAGTCACTTCGATTACGGAAACAACAGCAAATGGACTGATTTACCGTTGCCCTAAAGACGCCATTAGGCTTGATGGGAAACAATGGCAAAGAAAACCTATCTGCTGTTGCCCTAAGACGCCACTAGGCGTAATGGCCACTAACTGCTTTGAAGGTCAGTGGCTAAGGACGGAAGAAGAAGAAAGATTCTGATATGTATCTATGTATGTATGTATTTATGTATGTATGTATGTGGTAACAGCCCTCATTAACGCTGTATGAATTTATGTAAATTTACGTTATATAGATCCTAATGATTCTCCTATATGCCATGTTGTATTTTATTATATCATGTCAGTACATATCAATGTATTTTCTGGAGAAAAAATTATGATATGAATGAATGTATGTATGTATGTATGTATGTATGTATGTATGTATGTACGTATGTATGTATGTATGTATGTATGTATGTATGTATGTATGTATGTATGTATGTATGTATGTATGTATGTATGTATGTATGTATGTATGTATGTATGTATGTATGTATGTATGTATGTATGTATGTATGTATGTATGTATGTATGTATGTATGTATGTATGTATGTATGTATGTATGTATGTATGTATGTATGTATGTATGTATGTATGTATGTATGTATGTATGTATGTATGTATGTATGTATGTATGTATGTATGTATGTATGTATGTATGTATGTATGTATGTATGTGGTAACAGCGCCTCATTAACGCTGTATGAATTTATGTAAATTTACTTTATGTAAATTCTAATGATTCTCCTATATGCCATGTTGTATTTTATTATATCATGTCAGTACATATCAATGTATTTTCTGGAGAATAAAGATTCTGATATGTATGTATGTATGTGTATGTATGCATGTAAATGCGTGTGTGTATGTATGTATGTTTTGAAGAAACACCTTAATTAAATCGTCACGTCGCCATTCACCGCCTGGCACCCGCGCCTTTCAAGTATGAAACATGATCGACATTCGCAGTGCATTATTTCCCTTACTTTAAATGAAGTTACGCCCATCTAGTTTTACATTATTTGTAGTTTTTATATAAAAATTGGCAGGATCAGTAGTTTTCAGAACATCAAAGATTAAATGCACCACAAAAGGGAGCTGTATGCAAAGTCTCAGCACTCTACTATGAGTGGATCATAGGGATTTTGAACTTCAAAGATTTGAAACGCATCAAATACATAAACCTCATGTGAAGTTAAATAAAAAGGGTTAAAGAGGGATAGAACTACTGATAATATCAAGCAGATCGTGTGGCTGCTAAGGTGAAGTTGTTCATGGGGCTGGGAACTCTACATACTGCTCCCAACAAGCATGTCGTAAGTGGCTGCTAAGGTGAAGTTGCTCACGGGGCTGGGAACTCCACATACTGCCCCCAACAAGCATGTCGTAAGTGGCTGCTAAGGTGATATTGCTCATGGGGCTGGGAACTTCACATACTGCTCCCATCAAGCATGTCGTAAGTTGCTACTAAGGTGAAGTTGCTCACGGGGCTGGGAACTCCACATATAAAACACATTTTTACAGAGGCGTAAGTGTCTTGGAGCAGGCATCATACATGAAGGCTACTGAAATAGCGACCCCGTGCTCCATTTACAGTGAAAAAGGTAAAGAAGAAGAAGAAGGATGTACTTTGCGGATTCGGCTTATGCTTGAGCACCTTCTTGTCACAGCAATTTCAGTGGGGGTCACGCGGCTGAAATTGGCGCATGCGCGCTGCCTGGAAACTTGTATGCACGTGCAAATGATTAGGGAGGAGGGAAATAAAGCCAGAGGTAGCAATTTTACGCTGAAAATCGCCATATGTCGATAGTAACATTGATGGAAAACGGGGAAGATAGGGACGTCCGCCAGTAGTGGGCTTTTACTTTGTGCTCTTTGTCTTGACTGCGAGGGTATCTGGTTCAAATCCAGGATTTAGTTCTCGAAAGTTGCCTTTCATTACGCCACAGGCTTTGAGTTGGGCCGACGTGTCGCCGGCAGAACCCTTGAAACATGCTTCAAGAAACAGCCCAGCTGTCACCCCCGCACGCAACGCTCGTGATTCCAAGGCCACAGTGGGCGACTGGCTTATCCCCACCGACAGCAAATGTTTTAAAAATTCGTGAAAACAAAAGCCTTAAGTATCACATGTTGGCGACTAATATACGATATAAACTAAGTTTTATAATACTTTTCAAACAACAGTTACACAGGCACGAGTTTCGTTTCCAAAAAAGATGTAATAAAACTTGTGCATGATAATTAAAAAAAAAATGAAGCATTATTTGCCACACGCAAGGAATATATTTTACAATAAGCTATTATTCTCGAGCCAGACTGTTGTCGCTAATATTGTTTGGTGTTTTTCCTTTGGTTCTCATTTAAGCAGAAGAAGGGCCAAAAAAAAAAAAATAAGAAGAAAAGAACAATAACATAAAAATAATGGAGAACACTAATTTTTGAGGAGAAATAGTTATTAATTTAAATAACATACCGATGGTTTTGACAGCCCCAAGCACGAAAGAAAGCACATCGTTACTTAAACTTTCTGATTGTGCCAACTTTTATCCTGTGAATACACGAATATGCCTAATTCTTCAGCTTCAAATACATAAACTCAGCGGCTGGCAACCTAAATGTTGTGGTGTATCTTCAAAATTATCCATCTTCAATTCTCTTTTAACATTACTTCTTTTAGCTTATAAAAGCTGCTGACTTTATAAATAGGTGCTTGCGTAGAATAGAAGGATTATAATTGAATGACAAGATTACTAATGTAGAACTGATGACGAGAACTAGACACGTGCCTGTAGAAAAAGAGATGAGAAGAAGGCGTTGGTCAATGGATAGGACACACACTGAGAAAAGTTGTTGATAGCATTGCAAGACAGTCCGTGGTCTGGAGTCCCTAGGGTACGATAGGTAGACAGAAGTCACTGATGTCAAAGGCCAAGACAACTTGGCATAAGTTTGTTGAAGGCCAAAGCTTCTTGGAGAGCTAAAGAACACAGGTGATGGTAATATAGACGTATACTTTTTAGAACTAATTTTCACATGCATAAGACTGTCTTCTAATTTGAATTCTAGTGGACATATCTCAATTTTCTACTTTAAATTACGTTGTGATTCAAAAGTCTCTATTCGTAGGGAAAATGGTCACTTTTTTAAAACAAACCGCCACTTGGTAATCACAAAACATGTGATTCAAAAGTATCCATACTTAGAGAGAATGGTAATTTTTTGGTAAAAACAAACACTTTATTAAAAAAACATGCACTACATGGTTGCCACCCCTTTGAAAACACACACAGATACGTATCTCCCACTCAATGTGAACTAGAGTTAGCACATCCGGTGTTATGCACGTAATTGCATTTGGAATGCATTCCTTCAGATGATTCATGTTTTGTATCTTTTCCTGGTACACCATGGCCTTCAAGTGCCCACACAAGTATAAATCGAGTGAGCTGAGGTCTGGGGACCTCGAAGGTCCCTCCACGGCGACCAAAAGAAACCTTATACCCCCCATGTATGTGGACTTTAGAATCACCCAGTAGAATGAAGAGATCCATGCCTTATCCTTTAACTTGGGATGCATCATTATTGTCACGGAATTGCCTCCCCTGCTTTGCAGTAGTGGTCCAACAGTGGCCAACACTAAAGAGTATCTAATATGGGTCTTCAAAGGTGTCTACCTTCGCACAAGATTACTCCTGGCAGAGTTGTAGATAGAAGGATAAGGATGCTTCTATTTCAAGGGAGTTTTCATGAGATATTTCAGAAGTCAAAAACAATGCTGCGTTGGGCGGGGCAATTGTTAACTTATATCTGATCCGTCGCCTTTTATGAAGAATTGTCGTAACTTTTTATTTGAGATAGGTCTTAGAAATAGTGGTCCCATCTGAGTGGAGGAGGATAGTGAAGGCTCTGTGATAGTAAGGGTTAAGAAATAGATAGTTGCTTCACAAGGGTGTTGAGTAAGAGGAAGGACAGTCTCTGAATTGTGTAATTTATCCAATTCAGCCTATCTTACGACATTTATTTACCTACAGACTCCTTACTCTCATGGCTAACAATTTTTGCCAGTTACCCTACACTCATGCACACACACCAATTTGGTAATACAAACGCACATACAAACTACATATAACATATATGGGTTTATGGGTGGGCCAACACAGTAATTAAAGGTTTATGGTGTTTATTATAATTTAAACCAAAATCACAACATACAGCGTGTTACATTAAAAAAAATCATAGTTACAAAAAATAAAAAAAACAGGAAGGGGGGGGGGGGGTTTTAGAATAGTAGTATCCCAATATGCCCTTCCCTCTTGTATAGGCAAAACCCCAGTCCAAAGACAAGGGCTATCAGAGAGAGACAATTAACCCAAAGATAGATTATTTTATTCTTATATGGGGTATACAATGCTCAGTAAGGGGTATAGGAACAGATTTCTATTATTCTCAAAGTTATCCCCTGACTAAGCAGATTAAGGGAGGAGGAATAAGAAAATGTCAACAACCCCACTAGAGAGAAAATACAAGGAATTAAGTATATAGATATTTACCAAGAAAAAAAATAGTTTAAAGGTTATCTAATTGTTCATTTGCTCAATACACGCTCACAGTGGGCCCACCCTTTCTCACTTACCGATCGTTGAACCCGGCATTCCATGCAAGTAACAAAAAACATCTAACAAGTACTCAAAAATTATTCTGAGTCTGATTCTTCCTTTTTCAGCCCCAGACCAGCGGGTTTTGCGCTCCGCTATTGTTCCCGTAGTCGCTGAAATCGAAGCATTAGTGTCTTTTGCTGTTTACTAAGAAAAAGAGTTCTATGGGAGGGCACTGTTCTCGGGATGTTACTGGTGTAGATATATATTAATAGATGGATCCCGTGGGTCTCGTCACTGATGATTAAGAGACTTCTATAGCGTGATGAACACAGGGTGATGGCAAAGGCTTATCAGTGAGTTTTTCCTTTCGGAGGGTAATCCAGTGGAAATAACGTTTACTGTCAGTGTAAATAAATGATATATATTCTTCCACAGCAGAGCAGAAATAATTATAGTATCGCTTCTGGCAATTGTTCTTCTCCAGTTATCTTTAAAGATTTGATTATGATTTATAGTTCTTGGTTGAATTACTCTCATGAAAATGGAGAGGTGGACCGCATAGGGGTCACAACACGAAGATTTTTATTTTATTGTTCATGCATCACTGGATGCTATAAGAACCAAAAGTCTGGAGGACTCTATGTAATTGCTAGGACGCAAAGGTTTTTGTTCAGCCTATATGAAAAATAGAAAACATGTAATCAAAAACCCAATACGAATCATATTCTGACGCGCGTTAATTTACAGGTAAGACTATTTTAACCACTCGCGTATTCAATTATATATATTTAAAAAAAACTTCCCGCGAGTGTCTAGTCGTTAGAAAAACACACATATATACAGAACTAAATTGTATTAATCGATTATCCATCGCCTAGGGGCTTATAAATTATTTTAAGCATCTCTCACTGGGGAATAAACGGGTAATTAAATTTACGTTAGATCTAGAGAATTTTTCCTAGAGGTTTATTTAATACGTTTTCAATACACACAGAACCCCAGTAAAATAAAAATGAAACATCAGACGATTAAAATCACTTAGATGTTAAAAACTATATATTACCACAAAAACACAAGAAACTAAGAATATCTCCACGTTATTTCTGTAGGAAGTCTAATGAATTTTGACTCCGAACTGCGCGCTAGACCATTCTAGAAATCTTGATTTAGCAAACTGACCCTGAGTAAAATGCTTTCGACTATATAACTAAAATGGCTATCTTTCATCTCCTGTTCGGAGTTTTAACACCTCTCGTTCAATTTGGGAAGTTTGCTGGTTGATTATTTAAATGAAGGTCCGAAATCTCGCCAACACCGCCCGTAGACCATTTTGCTTCCCGGCGCTTGCCATTAGATCTTTCTCTACGTGAGCAGAATTGCGTTTCTTGAGAGTACATCAAAGGGAATGTAGTCGCTTCAAGCGTTAACGCCCCTACCCTGTCATAAACGATCCATCGACTCTCTCAGACTGCAAACCATCACATGCCCCGCCCTTCCCGTGTTTCAGTTGACGTGCTGACGTAAGCCTGACAGCAGGTAACCCCTTTTTAAAAGGAAAGACAGTTTAAGCATCTACATATCTGAGTTCTTAGTGCGTGAAAATAAAGACAGGAGGCGTGGCTAGACTACGAATCGGACCTGGCAGCAGAGACACTTGGCTTCCACGTGTTTGCCTTACATACTTAATTAGCCCCCGATGGAAATGCAACGTGTTTAATGTTGCTAGAGTCCAAATAGTGAGGGCCCGCGATGGGATTAAAGAGAAATGATAAGGGCTTGTCCATTTCCATCCGTCACAAGAATTAAGCAATTATTAATTTCAGATCGTTTAAGCCCCCACCCTGATTTACTCAGTGGAATTCTTCTTATTATTGTATAGTTCTGTTTAGAGTGTAATTAGTAAATTGACTGAGACAAACATGCAGTACATTTAAAATGACTAAATTGACGTTAAATTTGTATATTTACAAATAACAGATTTAATAATCACTTAGGTTTTAACAAGGTTTTACATAAATGAAAAATTATTTATCAGAAAAATTATCATCATTGTGTGATGTACCCGTAGCTTGTAAAGGAGGTCACTTGGCAGCTTTTATGTGTTACTTAGCTGTCAGTGACGGCTCTGCTCCATCTAATGGTTTGGTTCTTGGTAGACTGGATTGTTGATCACGCTCGTCGCTGGTCAAGGTCATAGGGCGCAGTACGTTCCCAGAAGTGTCAGGGAGTGTCTACGAAGATGATCCCTTGTCTTTAAGCCCCGTCTGGTGATGTTATCTAGCTTCGACTTTAGGCCACTTGTTCCCTTCTTGTTCCAGAGATAGTACCCTCAACTGGTACCACCAACTAGTATGGTGAAAGAAGAGAAACGAATACCCTCTGAGTATTGAGTTTTCCTACACATACTTATGTGTCCCCATCTTCCTTTTCTACCATCCCATTTACCTCAGAATTTACTCTCGCTGAGAATTAAGCTTAATCCCTCGAGAGAAAACTTTCTTTATATTTAAATTGAATAGCTTTATATTTACTTTACATTCAAATGAAAAAGTTGATTTTTTTTTTCGTACGCCCGCTAATACTCGAGGCGAAATCTCAGGTTATTGTTAATGTCTAACCTGACATTGATTTTACGTGAGTATCTCTTTTCTTGTGCAAAAAAAAAAAAAAAAGTTAATAATATAGAATATGTTTACATTTACATTTATACTGGTTGAAAATGTTCACAATACCGACTGAATATGTTTTCATTTACATCTACACTGATTGAAAAGCTTGAAAACTTTCATTAATTTTAAAATGAATATGTTTACATAGCCATTTACGCTGGTTTGTAAATGCAGATATTATAATTAGACTGTACATCATTTCTTTCATCTTTCCCTCCCTGCTCCATATGGAACTTGGGACTACCTATGCTTTAGTTCTCTTTAAGAAACTAGCGATAAAGCAGTCACAAGCCCTTGCAGTGGTGGTTCATGAAATCATCATTCTATATGCTGAGGTTGCCAGCCTCAAATGACATGGACATCCACTAGCAATTTTCACATATTAATATTCACATGTCAATCTATACATATTAGTTCACATGTTAGTAAATGAAAAATAGAGAATGTAAAATGTACAACTTACCCATAATCTTGGCTTACAGATTGTTTGCTCAGAGAAATAAAGGCACTTGAATAGGCCTCTTACACGTGTTCTTGGGGGTCGTTACTTTAACAATAAAATACCACTATGACTCCGTGTTTTCAGTTTCCTCAGATCTCGGTTTTCCTTATTAATTGATAGAGTTTTCCTGGGCTGGTTAAGCCCTTCAAAATGCTCAAACAAAGTCCGGTCAGTTAAAAAAAATTCTGATTCTAACTTCTGGCAGTCTGGTGGTCGTCTTGGCAAGCGATTCTCACAGTGTCTTAAAACTGCAACCTCGTCAGGTTATATGGCCCTGTCTTCCCCCGACCGAGCAAAGTGGAATCAATTTGTTGTTGCCCTACAAGACGCCACTAGGCGTGATGGCCACTGACCGCTTTGACGGTCGGCGGCTAAGGATCAAAGAAGTCTTCCCCCGCAATTGTTTGTTACGATGCTAAGCAGGGCTCTAATTGTTTCAAACATGCGTGTTTTGTGGGGTAATTCAAAATATTTCCACGTTGGAAAAATTCTGCGAGTGATGCAAAGGGTCACATCTCCCATATATGGAAGTGACACGTCCGTACACTCTCTCAGCAATGTGTTCAAATACAACATCTTACTTTTATCTAAAGTAATCTGTTCGTAAAAGTCGGACAGGAAACGATTATGTCATTCATGTCTGTCCAAAATGTGTCGCACAGACAAGTAATCTCTTTATCCGTCGCTTGTGCACACAAAATCCGTCTCTTTACCATCTTGGCAAGTGCGACACGTTCGCCTTATCAATGCTTAACCAAAGTCGCTGGGGCGATTTTAGTGTTAATCTGTAGTCTGATGTCGGCCACACCCGAGATTAGCCAACATGATTGTCGGTTAATATTATCTCAGCCGTTCCTTGCAAAGCAGGGAGGAACGGGTAACCAAACAGACATGACGACTTATCACTGAAAGGAGCGTAAGAATGTTTTAAAATACAAAATATCTGCTACATAACAGAAAAAGAAAGAGGTGCCGACCATTGAAAAGCACGTAATTAGTCACTACAACAAAGGTCACAGAATACGGTCGTAGTGGACAAGAGAGCGACCCAAAAATTATGTGACAATTATGTCATTGATTTTTGTCTTCTTTTAAATTTCAGCCAGTGAAACTCTTCTCTTCAAGCAAAATTATGGTGTTATCATAGTTTCTTATGTTTCTTGATCACATATCCTTAAAGTTCTAACTCTCAGTATGAAGTTAGTTTCATCGCATTTGTCAGCTGTTTGTTTTGTATGTTCTGTCTCAGTTTAGTTACTGAGTTTTTGAAAGAATAGGAAGGAGATCAGAATAGCACCAGAAGAGCTCCATTTGCCTCCACTCATTCACTATCTCGACAAAGTCTACACTATTCAACCCAATCTTCGGTTATAGTTAGCGAATTCAGTGTGACTTTTATCCACCTTTATATGCTTTAGTTACGTCAAATGCTGTTTACAATTGATTGTACTTGGTGTGATAAACTGACATAAGATTTTTTTGTTTTTGTTTTTCCCTCGAATACTTACAGTATGTCGGCGTCTGTGGCCTAATGGATATGAACGCAGTTTCATAATCCAGATATACCAGGTTCGAAACCTGCTGCAGGCGGTTTGGTAGCAGATCGCTTTGTGTGGATTTTTAACAATGGTATAAGCGCCGTACCGTTCAGAAAGCAATGGCAAACTACTGAATGAAAAAATTGCCTAGAAAAATCAAAAACAGCCAATAAAAGCTGGGGTTGATTGCCACGTCCTGTAAAGGATAAGCAACTAACTAACTTACAGTATATTCATTTGATTGTTTTGAGTTTCCACGTGTTGTTATTTTTCAAACATCCTTTTTTTTCTGTTTTCTTTATTAGTATTACTTCACATTACTTTTAGAATGAAAAAAAAAAAAAACACAAATAGTGATACGTCTTACGTCTTTAATGTTTCTGGGAGCTGTTTTTTTTTTTTTTGGTGAAGTTTTTCTGCTTCCTCTTCTGTAGTTTTTTTTTCTTTTTTTTTTTTGTTTTAAATATTAAGTGTTACATTAAAAAAAAATTAAATTTATACATTTAATAAATATTGCCACGTATAGTTTCCGTGGATCTCAGGGGAGAGAAAGAAAGAATATGCCTTCTGATTCATTCTGAGCCATGTGGTAAAAGACGACCATTATAAGGTTGTACACAAACTGGTATTAACAAGAGTAAAACAACGTGCTACACAGACAGCTGCTACAAGAGCACGTCCTTTAATGCAGGATTCTCACAGGGGAGACGGCTGCAGTTGTAGATCCATGCCCTGTAAATAGCTGACAATGAGATAAATAACTAAAAGTAATTTATATTTACTTTAAATTTCCTAAGTTTATGTTTATTCTAGTTACAAACTATGAATAAAGTTTAAATGCTGATAATAAGAAGCTGAATTAATGTCTGCATATCTTTTGCACTAATTTAAAATTAACAAAGCGGTCATGCATACATCGCGTCTGGTACAAATTTCATTAATTGATAATCTGACTTCTGGCCTCCTGGAAGTCACCGCCCAAGCGTCAGTCTAACGCAAGTCAACCGTCCAGGCAAGGATGGGAGGACAGGTAACTTACGCGCACGCGAGTATGAGCACGCAACAATCGTTAGTACCAAGGTTTTGTAAATCACCGCATTTGGCAGGCAAATTCCCCAAACAGCCTGGATGAACAACGTTAGTGCACGCTGCAGTAGAGCCGAAAGCGCGCTTGCTATTATTTAGAACTGATGACACTAAGCCTTCTTGACTTATGCAAGCAAGTCATGGGCAATGACTACAATCCACAAAAGCCAGCTCCAAACCTCAGAAATGAGGTATCAGAGGAAGGTGGTTGAAGTAATAAGAAGAGACATGGTCCGCAACCAGACATATGTCATGGTTTCACAACCCAGACCCATGTGGAACAGTCCCAATTGTGGTAAGGTGGGATGATATAAATATTTATAGGGGACTTAGTGAACTGACTGAGATCAGCTGTGAAGGTATCTGTATCTAATAGGTGTAGTGTTTTACAGATAACCTTACTTGCTACCACATTTATACCTCAGTCAGAATTATTCTGGAATATTGTGATGACTACGTTAAATGTCTAGGGTTATGTAAATGATGAAGTGTAAGTCACAACAACAACAGACAGATAAACAATTTAATTTATTCCACCACACTTGACAACACTGTGACACTCACACACATTTAACACTCTATAAGACTATCTTAAAAGAGTCACTGGTAAAGTTTCAAATATATCTTCTTCTCTTCTTCCGTCCTTAGCCAAAGACCGACCAAGCAGTCAGAGGCCATCACGCCTTGTGGCGTCTTAAGGGCAACAGCAGATTGATTTTCTCTGTTGTAGTTTCCCATCACGCCTAGCGGCGTTTTTAGGGCAACAACAAATAGATCCATCTGCCGTTGTTTCCGTAATCGGTGTGACAAGCCAACGGGTGATCAGCCCATTGGGCTTCAAATATATATATATGTATTAATTACTTTCTCTAATAGAGATGCTGATTCAACTACACAGTGAACCAGGAAACATAATAAAATGTAATTACAAGTATTATGTACACAGTTTATAGATATGATCTTTGTATTGACATATATTATTATTAGTATTCTATGTGTGTGAGTTGTGATGTGGTACTAGGAGGTAATACTGGCTGTTCAAGCTATGTTGTTGATTGTCATCACGACTTCAAGTGTTTGTTTCTGTTGGAACTAGTATTGGAGATGTTCTCAGTTCCTGGCATTAAAACAATTAATTGCCCCTCTTTATTTAATACAATGTCAGTTTTTGAGGGGGTACATAATGTTGAGCTCCTCTGGCCACATAAGGTTATCTTTCGTGATGGCGGCAGGAAAAGACTCCTCTGCTCGATTGCTTCAATGTGTTCTGGAGACATCTCACTGGTTGCTATCTGGACCAAGGAGTATGCTGTCAGCCTCTGGATTCAGCAAAACTCAGACCAGGTGCTGCTTCAATAACTAGGACCACAGTCCCTGAAACAAGAAGGTTGTACCTCCTACTTCAGAACTAATTTATACTCTATCTCCAGACTGAACACAATACATAACAAACACTGAGTTCAGAGCGGTAGGCCAACTGCTATCTTCATCTGAAACAATTTACACCAGTATTCTCCTCCCTAATGGTTACTACGCCTCTGTAATTTCAGCTGTAAGTCCTTCTATACAATAAGATAGGTGTCAGTGTACTATTTGGTAATTCCATGTAGGCCTAGGCAGTTAAACTCCTCTCCGACAAGTTTGGTTCAGGTTGGAGCAATATCTAGGCTTGGCCTCATGTTCGCTACTGAACCACACACATATACAGACATAAATTATCAATTTACATTCAATTTTCATTAAAAAGATATCGAACATATCAAGCTTACCACAATTCATGGAAATATTACACAGATACGTTGACTAGCGATGAATAATGGCACAAATTATGGCACAAATTCCGATTCGCTTCTGTCCCAGGCTTTTATTTAGAGAAATATGATCTGGCTCTCAACGCACTGTTCCTTTAGTAAGTTTATTTGAAAATGTGGTGCTGAACTGACGCTTCTAATTGACTATATTGGCGGGTCTAACCAATCATGCCATGTTTACACAGCTTTTCAAAAAAGTACCTCTACTACGGTTTCGCCTAACAACAAAAAATAGTATTTATAGTCCGACTAATCGTGTTTAGCCTTACATTTATTTCTATCCAATCAAATAGGATTTAACATGGGGACCTATTTCCCGTACAATGGTGGTTTCAAAATCTGCCACTGAGCGATTCTGATTTTGGTGTTGTCTGACAGCACCACTATTTTATTTTGGCTATAATTTGTTAATTCCTAGACTATTTGCATAACACTTAACATATTCTTTGTCAGCAAGTCCTAAGGAACCCAAATATATAAGTTTTATGGGGCTAAGTGGCGGCGTTCAAAATATGTATTTTCTTCTAGGATAGTCGTGCTGTTACCACTTCCTCACTTCCAAACTTTAGGGTGTCTGCTGTACTGTCAGGATTTCAAACGTAAACCAGTATAATGTCATGTTTCCCAATAAGCATTTTTCAGGTTTTTAAACCTAACTCTCGTATGGGTAGTGTTTTTTATCACTGTCCATCTGAAAAAAAGTATTGCTTCTGGCCTTACGCTTGTTGGGGGTGGCATTAATATCACGAGACTGTGGTAGTATTGCCTGCGTTCCTTCGTACATCGCTCTCTCTCTCTCTCTCTTTCTATCCTAAGTTCATCTGTCTTTCCGTTTATGTTAACGTAGTGTAATTAATGTTAGTATTAATTTAGGTAATTACGCGGTGTGCCTCTCAATGTTTTTCTTAGAAATGCAGTACACGTTTTATCGTGTTGTGGAAACGCGTGTATGCTGCTATAGGCTTTATTATTAACGTGGAAACGTTACAATTTGCAGACGAAGCATAAAAAGGGGTTTTTATTGTTCAACTAGCATGACGTTCTATTAACACAGGCGTACTCTATTGGAAAGCACGGGTCTTTAACCATTTCTCTATCCTTTTATTGAATTTATGTGTTAGGCTTTACATGTACCTTTTAATTTATATATGTGTATTTAGAATGTCTCACGACACCAATTACGATGGTTGGCCATGTATGCAGAATGGAAGAAAATCGGCTACAACGACAAATATGTTAATCCAAGAGCCATGGATCCAGATCTCCAGGGCGACCTAGAGTTCGCTAGGAGGACAGCATTAGACAATCTCTGAAGGACCGAAGACTAGGCTGGAACCAGGCCACAAGGAAGACAGCCGATAGGATGGTATGGCGTTCTCCCTGGAAAACCTCTACATCCCAGGGTAGAGGAGACAAAGAAAGAATGTGCCTACTGATTCATCTGAGCCATGTCGTAAAGGACGACCATTATAAGGTTGAACACAAACTGGTCTTAACAAGAGTAAAACAAAGTGTTACACAGACCACCGCTTCAAGAGCACGTCCTTTAAGAAGAGGAAACACTAAGCCTCCTACTCTGTTGATTTTTTAACTTTATGTATGAAACACTTGAAAGAAAGATACTGACATAGGGGAGTAAAGTGTTAGAGTAGAGGTTCCCAGCCAGGGGGTATATGTCCTCCAAGGGGTACGAGAAGATTTTCAAGGGGGGTACGAGGAATATATGGTGAATAACTTAAATTATTATACTGATATATTCCAACAACAACAAAATTTGTCAGGTTATAATAAGTTATCTCTGTGAATTCGGATTCTCAGTTTTGTTCTCAATCAAATCCAAGGTCAGAAGTGGGGAGTGGGAGGCTGAGCATGGCGTGGGGGTATCTCTTTCTTACATGTGACCACAAAAAGAAATATGTTGATTGACAAGAAACAGAACCAAGAGTCTCGCACATTTATTTTGACTGTGTTCTGATAATCATGTAACAGCTTGATGATACTCAAAAATGTTGATGTGTACCAAATGTTTTCATTATGTATATGCAAGGTTAGCTCTAGAATTTATGTCCTTTCGTATTGAACAGAGGGTACCGGAAGGTTTATTGACAATCATTGTGATACGGGAAGGTTTACTGACAATATTTGTGGTAATGGAAGGTTTACTGACAATATGTGTAGCAATGGAAGGTTTACTGACAATCATTGTGGTACGTGAAGATTGGGAGCTACTGAGTTAGAGACTTCACTATATTAGGTCTCAGCTATATGAGGTGAGTTGACTGGTTCCCTTACTCCCTGCCTGTGTTTTCCCTAAGTCAAGAACAGAGTCGGGTACTCATTTACAGATGTGTAGACAAGAACGTTATGCTAACAGCCCGATAGCTTTGCCTCGAGAAACAGGTGTTCTAACCACTTTGCAGATCGGCGCTCGACGAAGACGGAAGTAAAATGTTTATTTGTTTTAAATGACGGTAGAGGGGGGCAGAACATTCATACAAAATAAGTGTGTACATTTAAAGGCTGTACAATTGTCTTGCGACAATGCTGAACTCTTCACGCTTGTGTTTCCAGATCCACCCTATGCTACTGGCGACATCTGCTTCAAAGATGCCCAACATATGAGGAACATAGAAAGCACATACGGCCGTACTATTTTCCGGGAAAAATAAAAAAAACTCTATGGAGATGAAATAGCCTGAAGCTGACTACTGCTTTTTCTTTGAAAATATTCAAATAGACGTCTGAGAGTGTACGAAGACGAAGAAATCTTTGACACTCAAAATATCTATGCCCCACTCAACGCAGAGAGCTGAAACTGTACCTGAGACTACCTGTCTTAGTACATTATAATCATTCAAGTTTTGATTGCATTGACCTAGCCAGTTTTATAAAATAATTTACATAATGTAAATTAAGGTGGAAGTAACTACATTAAAATAATAAATTATTTAAAGTAAGGGAAATTAAAAATGAAAATGAAATTTAAAAAAAAAAATGTTTCGTAATGTAAGGAGCGGGAGTCCAATAGTGAATAATTGGTTTGGTTTGGGGTTTTTAAGGACCATATTCATTGCGCACGGTCAACTCCGTCAGTGCACCGATCTCCTCCCTTAGATTACAGAAGGAGGATCTCAGCACAGTGCACGAACTCTATAGCACCGGTGAGGATGCCAATGTGTGTATACAGGAATCATACATTCTATAAATATTTTTGTGCTGGATAGGTTTCCTAATTTTTAAATTTTGCCAGGGCATCGGCCGAATGGTCTATTCTTAACGATTCCCAATTGCTGAGGGATTTTTAACGTGCGCAACGTGCACACGGGACGTCCTGTTTTTTTCGCCCTTATCCGAGCAGGCAATGCATCCGATCTCACTACGCAGGAGATCAGGGGGGGAGTATGATATCATTAGAAACCACTGGTTCTGAAAAAACGTTTCCATCAATTATATCCCTGTACTGGGAGCGAACCAGGTACCTTCAGAATCAGAGGCCGAAGCCATAACTCTTAGGCTCTCCTACCCCCTAACTTCACCTTAGGTGTCGAAACATTATCAAAGTATTTGTTTATTTATTATTTATTTTAAGATAAATTGAATCTGCGACAATATTATTATTCTGTTAACAAATTTCGGCTTCTTTGTGAACAGTTTGACGAATTACTGATTAATAATAACAGTTTATTATTGTGGTTGCATGTTGCATCATATTTTTGCGTGAGTTCCAAAATCGTCTAACTTTTCGATGAAATGTGAGATATATGCCAGATCAGCTAAAGTATCAATCAATACCCTTTAGCTCCCCAAGGAGCATAGGCCTTCCAACAAACACATGCCAAGTCTTCCTGTCCTGTGCCATCCGCTCAAGTTCTTTCCATGTTTTCCTCATCATTTTCACCTCTGTTTCCAGTTCTCTTCTCCATGTGTTTTTTGGTCTACCTCTGCCTCTCTTTCCCTGTGGATTCCAGAACAAGGACTGCCTTGTAATGCTATCAACAGGTTTCCTCAATGTGTATCCTATCCATCGCCAGCGTCTTCTTCTCAACTCTTGTTCCACTGGCACTTGTCTGGTTCTTGTCATCAATTCCCCATTTGTGACTTTGTCATACCATTTCAGTCCTTCTATTCTACGCGAGCACCCGTTAATAAAAGTCTGTAGCTTTTTGGTTATTGTTTTTGTTGTTCTCCATGTCTCAGAGCCATACAAATAGGGATGACTTCACATTTGAGTTGAAGATTCTTATTTTCGTGTTGGACTTGATTTCTCTTGTTCTCCATATGTTTCCCAATGCAATGAAAGCTCCTCTTGCTTTTTGTATTCTTATTTTGAAATATCACTGTCTGTCCCTCCAACTTTGTCCATATTACTTCCAAGATATGTGTACGATTCTACATCTTTTAGTGGTGTTTCTTCAAGTTCAACCTTGTTATCATTTCTTGCATTTATTCTCATAATCTTTGTCTTTTCCCTGTGCATTTTCAGGCCCACTTGTTGTGACTCTCATCGAGAATTTTCATTTTCTCTTGCATCTGATTATGGTTATGGGACAGAAGAGCCAAGTCATCTGCAAAATCCAGATCATCAAGCTGTTTAATCAGATTCCACTGGATTCCATTTCTGTTGTGTGATGTCGATGTTTTCATGACCCAATCTATTGCTAGTAAGAAAAGAAATGGAGACAAGAGGCATCCCTGTCTCACTCCTGTTCTCATCCTGAACGGTTCTGTAAGTTGTCCTTCATGAAGAACTCTGCATGTCATGTCTTCATAGGTCTTCTTTATTAAGTTAATGATCTTTATGGGAACTCCATAACGCCTCATCAATTTCCAAAGCGATTCTCTGTCTACATAATATCAATACTCGCATATGATATATTACCAATACAAACATTACAAGAGGATATCACTCTATAATATAAAGTCTAAGGAGAACCTTTACCCTCGTGATTCACCATTACGTTTACCATGTTAGCCTAGCCGAAGTCAGTTGTGCGCATGCGTGCTCTTTTTCGTCGGCAAAGCCAACTAACAATACATGTTATCGTTTGGAAGATTCAAAATTTGTTTTGATTTTTCTGTCAATAATAATTTTTTTTACAGAAGCTTGACATAGGGTAAGGATTAGGGTTAAGATTAGCATTAGCTGTTGCTGTTTTGAGATTTGGTCTTTTTCAACTGGAATCACAGTTCACGATGCATTGTTATGATTATCCGTTTAGAATATCCAAAATCAGTTTTGTGCAGGTGTGCTCCTTGTCATCTGTAATTAGAGCTGGCAATACAGTGTAATGATAACAACATTAGTGTTCATTTAGTTTTCCTGTCAGTAATTATGTTTGATAGAAGCTCGACAGATGGTAATGACTAGGCTTAAGATTAGCATTAGCTTTTTTTGTTTTGTAACTATGCTTTAGTATTCTCATTTCCGGGGCTAAGAGGTATGGCGTCCACCTCGAGTTCTAGAGGTACCAGGTTCGATTCCCAGGTGAGGGAATAGAATTGATGGACATTTTTTTTTTTTTCAGAACCAGTGGTCATAATGATGTCATACTCCTCCCTGTTCTCATGGTGAGATCGGATGCCTAGCCTTCTCGGGTAAGGGCGACAAAATTAGGAGGTCCCGTGTGCAAGTTGCGCCCGTTAAAAATCCCACGGCAGTTAGAAATCGTAAAGAGTAGGCCTATCAGGCCACTGCCCTGACAAAATTTTAAAAAATTAGAAACCTACCCACCACAAAAATATTTATAGAATGTGTGATTCCTATGTACACACATTGGGATTCTCGCCGGTGCTACGGAGTTCGTACACTGTGCTGAGATCCCCCTTTTGTGATCGGAGCACTGATGGAGTTGTCCATGTGCAATGAAGATAGTCCTTAAAACTAAAACCAAACCATTCTCATTTCCTTCAAGAATATGTACCCAAAGATCCGACAATATATGGCTCACGAAAATCTCACCTTATTCAGATTTACCAGCAGTGGCGTACTAAAGGGGAGGGGGGGGGTTTCGAGGGGAGACGGATTTGACAGCCTGGAGGGAGTGCCATCGGACATTATTTTGACACTAGCCTACTGTTTAAAATCGACTGGGAAGCATAACATATTGTTGTGTTTAATTGTGTGAGGTGGAGGGGGTGGGGGGTGGGGGGCCACAAATAAAGATTCCGCTCGGGGCGCCACTGTTTACAATTTATAGTGGATGTCATAATGATGAACGGAAAATTTGAGATTGCCTCAACACATGAAAGAGGGAGATAACCAATGCCTGCACTCGGTATGAAATGTCCGTGAATGTAATAGTGGTTAAAACGTAATTATTACCAGACTGGGGCTATCAGTGTTTGTTATCTGTAAGTAAATATCTTCGTTTCGTTCTGAGTCACACTGTACGTTTGAATCTCATAGCAGAATTATGGAACAAGAAAACAACATTTAATTTCACGTCCAGATCGCCTGTAAAAGGTCACTTAGTTTTACTCTGCTTTCCATAAAGAACAGATAACTCTGTGACTTCATGTCATGGGCCAAAGTTATATAGCGTTATCTTCGATGATGCCTCCAATACTTCTTTGTGCTAGGACATACCTGTAAAAATATAGAGATAAACGTTTTCATTAATGGCAGCCGAGTGTTCGGTAATCAAGACGAACGGGGTAGCAGTAATAATAAAGGGAAATAATCCTTACTGTTTTATTGAGCAAAGGGACACAATAACAAGATATTAATTTTTAAAATTTATTCTTTTAAAAGAAGGTAAATGCTCTAAAATATTTCGTTTTTTTAAAATAATATAATAAAGTAATGCATATAATTTTGAAAAAATTTAAATGTTATTAATATTTTGCAAACTGTTGTAGTTAATTATATAAATATTATATTAAATCAATATGTTACTCGCCATTTTAATATCAGACAGCAAAGCCTCAAATATCATTTATTTCATAAGTCAGTAACCCATTACAGCTAAGACTGGAGCAATATCCCCTATGTTGAGGGATTTGCCTTTGCCTTATTTATTTGGATGGCACTAATGTGCTATACATGAATTAAAATTATGATGGTCGTTATAGGTTCTTTCTGTCAAATGAAGACGACTTTAATAATGTGCGTTACATTAGTTGTTATGTGTACTAGTTATAATAATAATAATAATAATACTAGTTGTACTAGTGTGCGTTGCCATAGTAACGATGTTATTACTAGAGTTACCTGTCCTTGTACTATATATTTCCTTCCTGTTCGTTCTTCTGTTTCTCTAAAATGGTTGATTATTAAACTTAATAGAAAATGTCACCCGTGTGTTACCGGGGCCCGCAAGGGGAGCAAAGGACGTTAAGAACTGTGTAACTAAAATAATACATATAAATATGAATTCAAGGACAGATAGAGATACAAGATACATAGTGGATACATATATGTGCAAATGGAGATACACAAGTATGTGTTTACAATGCTATAATTCTCTTCCTTTTCAAGACATCCTTTCCCTTTGTAGTATCTTGATACTTACTTCCTTTTCTGCCTTTTGGTTTTTCATATCTTTTTCATCACATAACCACACCCTTTCCTCCAATAGTCCTTTTTGTCAATTATCATCCTGTAATCCGTGTTCCAAGTCTCGGACCTTCCTTGAGCGGCATTTTTTTCTACATCCATCAACCTTATTCCTTACCCACACAGATGCTCAAATACCTTTCCTCTTTCCTCACCTGCTCTATGCAGTAACAAGGGAACTGCATACTTCATTTTATTTTATGTAAACGATTAAGGCAACAATGTTTGTGTTTTTTCATGGCGCACACCGTTTTTACACCCCAACACTACGCCCGTTAGTTTAACCCTATTGTCTTTAAACATAAACGGTTTAACAAATAAACTAAGCTCTCTGGAAATACTAATTAAAAAATACCAACCCGATTTTGTTTTTCTGCAAGAAACCAAGAGTTATTTCAAACTTTCGGTCCAAACAAATTACAACAAAACTAGGTTTAAGAAACGGTTGGTTTAGTATAGGGACATCACACACAGGTGTAGCGATCTTACAAGTATCAGAAGACTGGGAAATAACACACCATAACACGGACACTAACGGTAGATTAGGTTGTATCCAAATAAAAAATAAAGCGAACAAGACACATACACATTAGTCAATATATACGCTCCCAGTCAAAAAACAAACCAGCCAGCTTTTTATAGAGAACTCTCTGACTTTTTGTCACCGCATTACAAAGGAGGGAACTTAATTTTAGGAGGGGATTTTAATTGTGTCATGTCTGACCTAGATCTTGCCGGTCGAACGTTACAAAGACAGAACACATATATAAATAAGAATCAGACATCTCCGTGGAAGATATTACAAACTATTTTAGAAGAGCATAGTCTAAAGGATACCTTTAGAAGTGTTGAACCAAATAATAGATCGTACACTTTTATAGATAAGACACACCCAGGCTTACGACGAGCATCTAGGATAGATAGGATATATACATCAGAAATTTACAAGGTACGAAAAACACCACATATTAACAGCACACTTGACTTCACAGACCATAAAGCAGTTTATATAGTGTTAGGTATAGGGAAGCCCATTATAACATCTAAAAGATCTCCACATTGGAAGTTTAATAATAGTCTACTTAAACATGACTTCTTCACAAAGGAAATAACGCAGCTCATATTAGGATACACAGAACAGATCCCTGAACAAAATATTGCAGGATATTGGGACCTATTAAAAAACACCATAAAAGACAGGACACAGGTCCTGGCAACCTACATACACAGGACATCCAAAACACAAGAAAAGATATTAGAACAAGCTATCAAACTGACAAAAAAGATAGACAAAACTGATCCGGTTATCCAGATGTTACAGGACCAGTTAGAACAGCATAAACAACATACATACAAAGGTGCAATGCTGAGAACGAAGTTATACACAACACAAGAGACTCCAAACAAACAGTACTTGGCAATAGAACAGAACGTTCAACAAAATAAGCAGATCCGCCAAATACTAGATAACAATGGACAATTGCAAACGAACAACACAAACATATGTCAGACCATCTTGGAATTTTATAAACATTTATACACCAAAGAAGAAACAAGAACAGACACGCAAAAAAAAAATGTTTAAAGTACACAAAATCTCTTACAAAACAAGAAAATAAAAATTTAGACCAAGTTATAACACTCGAAAATTTGAGGGAGGCAGTAAACACACTAAACAGAGATAAGACCCCTGGCCCAGATGGCCTTATACATCAGAATTCTATATTTTCTTTTTTTCCCGTTCTCGGACCACTATTAATGAAAGTTTTTGAGGAAGCCTTTCAGAAGGGCGAACTTCCTGAAAGTTTAAGCCAGTCGTACATAGTACTCTTACCAAAAGAAAAAACAGATAGGAAACTACTAAAAAACTATAGACCCATATCACTTCTAAACACTGATTACAAAATTTTAACCAAAACTCTAACTAATAAACTGAAATCATTCATGCATATCCTAACTCATGACGACCAACAGAACAGCGTGCCGCAGAGAAATATTAGCAAACATACACACTTTTTTAGAGACCTGATTAGCTACGCGTCAGACAAGCAGCACGAGGCCGCTATTTTATCGTTGGACCAAGAAAAAGCCTTCGACAGGGTATCCCATTCTATTTTGCACAAAACACTGCTTGCTTGTAATGTAGGGCCATACTTTAGGAAATGGATAGAAATTATATATAAACACCCGAAAGTAGACTTTTAATAAATCACACAATCACAGAACCATTTATTCTAACTAGGTCAGTCAGACAAGGCTGTCCACTCTCGCCTTTGCTATATGTACTGTCAATAGAACCCGTGTTAGAGAAAATTAGACAAGACACAAACATCACGGGGGTTTTCATTCCAGGACAGTGGCGGATCTACATTTTGGAGGCCCTGAAGCTTGAACTCTTGGAGGGGCCCCTTTTAGTAAAAATAAAAAAATAAAAATTGTGACGATGTGAAAGAAATGTATTATAGAGATAAATGGACTTGGAGGACCTGAAATTCAAGCTTTATAGTAGATCCACAACAACACACACATAAAAACTGAAGACAAATGAATGAATTTTCAAAAAAGAAACAACTCTGCTGGGAGTTGAATGTAGAACATTTGCTTGGAAGGCATATGTTCTGATTACTAAACCACTATCCACCTTGGTATATGTGATTTTTTAAATCTTAACTATTTTAATGATTGCCTCCATCATTCAGAATTAGTTCGTTGAAGACATACCAAGAAAATTATAAGATAAGAAAATTAGCAATGAGGAAAATATAAAATATTTTATTACTTTGTTAAAAAACAAGGCTGACAAGGTGTATCCATAAGAGATTTGTGCTCAGAAGGAAAAGTTAAACTTACCAGAACATACTACATGAAGCACATTTTACAAAATACTCTTATTTCTGTTTGTTCTAGCAACATATTCACGTACAGTTTTGTCGTATGAGAGCTTTCTTGCAATGTCATTTTCTAGAGACAATATGCGTAACGAATTTAAGCGCTCTTCAGTCATGGTAGACTGAAATTTATTTTTTATGAAGGATAGCTTTGAAAAATTCCTTCTGCTTCACAGTTCGTGATGGGCATTGCCAAGTACGGCTTAAGCGCAGTAGTAATATTGGGGAACACTTCAATTAGGTGTTGCTCACAATTAAGCTGAAGAACTTCTGCGCATTGCATTTTAGATGGCGTGTTTTCTTCTGTGTTCTGGGATTTCCTAAGGTGTAAATATTCTTTGAACTGATAACACTCGTTTACTAGTTTGTGGTCAATATCATCTTTGTAATACGATATTATAAGTTTAATACTGTCCTCATCAATTTCGGAATTGTTCACCAATTCTGAGAGGAACTTGAACCTTTTCGCAATCTGCGCATATGGGTCAATCTTCTTGCGTAACTGGATTATCAAGCAGTCATAGAGTTGATATAGAACTTCTATCCTAAATTTGTCAGCTCCTCTCAAAGAAGCAATACCACTTGTTCCATCTGAAAATTTCCATGTAACAATGCGTTTGGAAGCATCAGAATAACTTGAAGTGATATCTTCACACAAACCTTTTGCTTCTGATTCATAGTGTGCAATCCTATCGGCTGAATTTTCTCTGAGTTCTTTAACAAACGATAGTAAAGATGAAAGCAGAAGATAACCTTCAAATACATCAAAACCAGAGGTTTGGAGTGTCTTACTTGTTTTGTTGAAAAGCTCCAGCACTTCTTCCCAAACGACTGTTAGAAAAACATATTCCAGCTGTACCAACTTGTATAAATTCTTTGCATCTCGTTTACATTCATGCTTCTCTTCTGAGTCTTCAAATATATATTTGAGAGTTTGTAAAATACCCATATATCCATTTTTAATTGCCCGGACTGCTTCATAGTGTGCAGACCATCTAGTTACACATAAGCTCTTAAGAGAAAAATGTAGATTTCCCTGTGTATTTAAAATCCCTCATCTTCATGGGGAGCCAGAAAAGAAAACATACAGCTCCTGCAAAATGCCAAAATAGACAACAACTTCAGGTACAGTAGACACTGCCTTTTCTCTAACAAGGTTAAGTGAATGGGCTGCACATGGTACATAGTCTGCGTACCTGTTAATGTTTTTAAAGAGTGCTTGCAGCCCTCTGTCCAAGCCCTTAATGTTAGATGCGTTATCTTAGGACTGAGCACGGATATTTTCAAGTGAAAGCTTATGTTCACCCAGGACTTGTATTTTTTTGAAAAAGGTTGTGGATGAATGGTTTTCTATCGGTAAAAATGTTAAAAATCTCTCACAGGGTTTTCCATTATAGCAGTATCGAACCACAATTACCAGCTGGTCAACATGTGTCATTCATACTAGAATTGCTTTGGCAGCTAGCACCTTCAATAGATTATCTAACATTTGGAAATTACGATCATTGAATATACATACCAAGCTTCGTCTGTTTAATTCAAATGTTATCTCAGTGTTAACATACGGCTGTGAGAGTTGGAAAATAACAAAATCATTGGAGAACAAGCTGAATACATTCGAGAACAAATGTCTTAGAAAACTCACGAACATCAGTTGGAAAGAATTCAAGACTAATCGACAAATAAGAGAAGACTCTAGGCAGAAATATGTCTCCAACTATATAAGGAAAAGACGATGGTCCTATATCGGTCATGTCCTACGAATGCAAAACAACAGAATACCATTGCAGGCACTCACTTGGGTTCCTGAGGGTAAGAGGAAAAAAGGAAGACCAAAAGAAACACTCAGAAGAACAATAATAAGAGAAGGAAGAACGTTGGGATTAAACAATGTGCAAGAGCTAAGAGGAGTGGCGTCACAACGTACAACCTGGAGAGCACTGGTTTCTGCCTTATGCGCCGTGTTTAGTGCTTAAAGAATTTATTATTATTATTAACATGTGTCAGGTCAGGCGTAGAGTCAACAATAATAGAGTTGTATTTGGTGTCTAGGTTGTTGATTTGATTCACAGTTTCATCTTGCACATGTTTTCCCATAATTTCTATCAATTCTTCATACACGGTTTTGGATAGGTAAGTAGCATTTACTTTTTCATTTTTACATTTCTCGAGATGTCGAATTCTGCAATAAGTTCAATGGCCCCCATGAAGTTTCCATTATTTGGTGAGCCCCACTTCTCTTCATGACCTTAAATGCCATATCTCTTTCACTTAAAAACTTTATAACAGCTACAACTCTTTTCAGTACTTCAAAATAGAACTGTATGGTTTGTGTCATCTGTTCTTCAAGTTGCTGATCCACAGTATTTTTATTTGACTTTCTTGTTATCCAACACAACATCGCCCTCTTACTCGTACGTTCCATGCTGTCTTCATGATTCTCCAGAGTTCTGAGTACATTCATCTAATCAGAAAACCCACATGTTGTAAGTGATGTTTGGCATTTAGAAAAGAGTTTGCAAACAAAACAGTATTTACAGCCTTTGTTCTTTGAGTAAACTACCCAGGATCACACCACAGTCTGACCATTTTTCAATCTTTTTTCCAAATATTTGTTTGAGAAACTTCTGTTTTGCTCATTATAAACCCTGCTTGATTCGGTATATACTCGCACATCATCTGTTTTTTTATTTTGAAAAAAAAAACCCTATGTCTTGCATTAAACAATTCTGTATGAAATCATTATCAACTGTTATGGGCCAGTTTTCGAGGTCACTATATTCTTTGAAATCACTGAATTTGCTTCCTGTTTCATGTTTCTGCTCAGTCTCTGCATGTTCTGCTGTACTTTCATGTTGACCACTGTGATCGTCATCAGTTTGTAGACTATCAGTGGCTTCAATGGTGTTTGCTTGGCTTGTTTCAACTGTAGGTGTTGACAGACTTGACATTGCCAAATAGTTTGTTAGTTTTTGACATTTAGAGATTTCGTCAGATCGCTTTTCCTTGAGTTTGCGTTTTTGGTGTCCACATAAGTACTTTCGTGAACTCATTGTTATTCCTCTAGGGTCTTGACCTCTGTTAAAAAGGGGAAAACACTACATTAGCCACAGCAGAACAGCCAACTTACTGCGACACTCCACCTTTACAACATCTGTGCTACTGACTCTCAAAATTGGGATTGTAGAAAATAAACAACAAAAAATTAATCAATTTGAGTCGTGTGACTATTGTCGCATGCTTTGATAGGAAAATATGTTCGGTCTACTTTCTGAGAAAGCGTTTTTTCGTTTACGGCTAGCCTACATGATACTTTAATAACCTTTTAATTTTTATTTTAACTATTATTTTTATTGAATTACACTATATTATTAATATTATTATTTTGTATTGAATTACACTATATTATTAATATTATTATTTTGTAAGGAATTACACTATATTATTAATATTATTGTTTAAAAAAACAAAAACCTTCTCATACAGTAGACCCAACATTTTTAAGCAATGTGGACTAAAGTCGCTTTTGGGGCCCCTCCGGGATTAGGGGCCCTGAAGCTTAAGCTTCATTAGTTTCATAGTAGATCCGCCACTGTTCCAGGACAAGGTCAAAGGAAATTAGCCGCGTACGTGGACGATACGATTTTTTTCCCAACCAAAATTTCATCTATTCAAAATATTTTAAACACCTTTAATGAGTTTGGACGAGCCAGTGAAGCAAAATTAAACATTCAGAAGTCAAAGTTAATGGGAATAGGTAAATGGAGAAACAGATCAGACTTCCCTTTTCAGTTGCTACAAGTAAATGAAATAAAAATTTACGGTATTACATACACCGCCACTCCAACACAAAGGAATACAGAGGTGTGGAAAAACTTGTTAGAGAAAATAAAAAACAGACTAGAAAGATATAAATACAAAACTACTACAATTTTTGGAAAATCGGTTTTAATCAACACTTTTATTCTACCTAAATTGATTTACATAGCAAATGTTCAAATCATTCCTCAAGAAATTATTACAGGAATAAACAAACTAATAAGAACTTTTTTATTTCGCAACACCTTACACTGTATAAAGCATAAAACGTTAATACAACCCAAAGATAAAGGGGGAGTATCTTTACAAGATATAGCAACTAAAATAAAAGCTTTAAGAATCAAGTACATAGGAGAAATAGTAAAAAATCCTGAACAATACCCTTTAGCTCATTATTATATTGGTCTGAGACTATCTAACGTATGTCGTTACAAAAACAATCAACCTCATTATTTTGGCACTTTACCACGGTTCTACAAACAATGCATACAGAGCATACCAGGAAACACACCTTTATTACAACAAAATACACGTTCCATTTACAGAAGTCTTATTAGTGTACAAGAACCCTCATTAGTGACAAGGATAAAACGTGGGTACAATTATTTTATAACTGATTACCAACCTATTTTTAAGAGCCTACACGAGTTACCACTTGCTCCATCCGCAAAGGAAGTCACGTTTAGATTATTATATAACATGACACCCATTAGGCAAAGACTTGTTGCACAGTGGAAGAACCTCCCAAAATGCAAATTATGTAATACCAATACACAGGAGACAGAAGATCATTTGTTTTTTTACTATAGTACAGTCACTCCTACAATAGGAATTTTGAAAAAAGGAATTGATGGTCTACTTTCCACGCAGTATAGACATGTATAGAGCTATCATGCTGAATTCCCTACCAAAGTGCACACAACAAGTAGAACTGAAACTTTTGAGCCTGATAGTGGAATTTAAATATTTAGTCTGGATTTGTAGGAACTGCGCGGTGTTTGAAGGGAAACAGTACAACGCCCACTTATTCTCAAAATTATTCTTACAAAAAATACAATATATCAAAGGTTGAAGAGATTGAGGGGGGTGGTGCAGGAAACTAATTTCAACCTAAAATGGACTGTACATATGTTTAAATAATTATAGCCATGTTTTGGCTTTCTGGATGCAAGTTTCAATGGGTATGTGAAGGTTTTTATTTGGAAACTTTCTTTCAAATGTGCCAGTGAGTGAGAGTACGTGTTTATTTTATATGCATTATACAATGTACGGGTGTTGGTAAATTGTAAAAGGATTTTAAAAAAAATAAATAAATAAATAAATAAAATAAAATCCAATATAATTAAAAATAAATAAATAAAAACGGAGCGAACGTAGGTATGTACGTGAATGTATTTATTGGTATGTAGGTGCGTTTTTTTTTTCTCTTCTTCATGTTTCTTCTCAAATGTTTTGACTCATGTCGGAGATTCTAAACAGTAGCTCAGGTGTACATGTGAAAGTGTGAGCAAGTGTAAGTTTCTAGATATAAAATACTATGAACTAAACGGGATTTTGATTAGCTATAAACCATATTAATTAAATTAATTTTTTAAATTCTTTTTAAAAGTAAATTAACTTTTTAATTTCTTTGTTATTCAGTTAATCTATATAAAATCTTAATTATTTATTATTTAATTTTTTTTAAAATGTATTTTGTTTATCAAATTATTCTTTTACTTTTTTAACTTGTTTAAGTACACTATGGAAGTGAGAGTGCGCAAAAGGTTTCATATGTAATATTCAATGTATCTTTCTTGTATTTCATGTAAAATGTACCTGACTTTGTAAAGTGGAAAGAATGACAAATAAAAGTTTTAAAAAAATAAAAAAAAAAAAAAAAAAATGTTTTTCATCAGTGCTAGACTTAACTAGAATGCTTTCATCAGCAAAACTTTTAGTGTCAATAGTTTTCTGCTTCTGTATTATTAATAAAACAAAAAAGATTTAAAAAAAAAAAAAAAAAAAAAATTAGAATGTTTCATCAGCACTAACTAGTGCTCTTCATTAATCAGAAAACTGCCTTTTTTGTATTTCTGTCAATAGTTTTCTGCTTCTGTATTATTAATAAAACAAAAAAGATTTAAAAAAAAAAAAAAAAAAAAAAAAAAGTTGAGGGATTTGCCTTTGCCTTATTTATTTGGATGGCACTAAAGTTGCTATACATGAATTAAAATTATGATGGTCGTTATATGTTCTTTCTGTCAAATGAAGACGACTTTAATAATGTGCGTTACATTAGTTGTTATGTGTACTAGTTATAATAATAATAATAATAATACTAGTGTACTAGTTATATATATATATATATATGCATTGCCATAGTAATGATGTTATTACTAGAGTTACATGTCCTTGTACTATATATTTCCTTCCTGTTCCTTCTTCTGTTTCTCTAAAATGGTTGATTATTAAACTATTAATAGAAAATGTCACCCGTGTGTTACCGGGGCCCGCAAGGAGAGCAAAGAATAGTAACACTGTGCCCTACCATGCATGTCGTATAAAGCGACTAAGGAGGGTTGAGCATGGGGCTAGTTACCCCATTCCGTAAAAAACTTTTTACCACTAAAACTACAACAAACATGGACAAGTCAAATAAAGAATATAAATCAACTCAGCCGCCCAAGACAGGTCCTCTGGAAAGGAGGCGCATGAAGCAGCCTAGAGAAAGCCGAAAGGAGTCTGGGTTGCCGACTAACCTTTTTTCGTCTAGGAAAATCTCTAGGATTGGCACCTGGAATGTTCGCACTCTGTGTGAACAAGGGAAAACTGCACAGATAGCAGCAGAAATGTAAAATTACATGATTGATATCCTGGGTCTCTGCGAGACTCGGTGGAAAGGCATAGAGAAGAGGAGACTGATCACAGGAGAAATGATGTTGTCCTCAGGACATGAGGCGGAAAGAGCCCACCACAGTGAAGGGATGGCTCTAATGCTGTTTAAGGAAGCACAGAAGGCACTTATAGAATGGGAATCAAAGGGACCCCGAATTATAACAGCAAAGTTTAAATCAGAAAGTAAATATAAACATCATCCAGTGTTATGCACCAACAGACGATAAAGAAGAATCTGTGAAAGAAGACTTTTACACCAGACTACAAAATGTCTTGGACAATAAGAAAAGAAAGGACATCACAATTTTGATGGGGGACCTAAATGCGAAAATAGGAACAGACAATACCGGCTTTGAAGAAATCATGGGAAAGCATGGATTAGATATGATGAACGAGAATGCGGAACTATTAGCAAACTTCTGTGCTTCAAATCAACTAGCTATAGGAGGAAGCATATTTCCACATAAAATAATACATAAAGCAACATGGACCACAGAACAGAGAATCAGATTGATCACATATGCATAAGTAAGAAGTTTAGGTCATCATTGCATGATGTGAAAGTATGTAGATCTTCTGTTGGCTAAAACAAAATTTAACTCAAGAAATTTACAACAGTATATAGCTATAGACAACAGTATAATGTGGGATATCTAAGAAATCAGGAAAGAAGAGAAAAATTTTCTATCACAGCATCCAACAAATACCAAGTACTCCAACAGCTGGAAGATGAAGCAGATACGGAAGACCACTGGCAACAAGTAAAAAATATATGGAACGAGACATGTGAAGAAGTACTGAGAAAAAGAGAACATCAGCACAAAGCATGGATAACAACAGAAACCATTAGTAAGATAGAAGACAGGAAAAACAAGAAAGCAGATTTAAACAGAAGCAAAACCAGAAGCTCCAAAGCCAAGGCTCATGAAGTGTACATGGAAGCAAACAAAGAAGAAACATCAAAAGAGACAAGAGAAAGTATAGGAAGCTGCAGCCAAAGGAAATAAGAGGGACCTGTACAACAACACAAAGAAGCTAACAGGGAAATATAAGCAAGCAAATGGCCTCATAAAAGATAAGAATGGAAAATTGCTTAGTAATATACAAGAACAAATGAACGAACGAACGAACTTTATTTTCAAAGGGTTGAGAATTGGGCACGCAGGCCCGTCTGACATTCTGCCCTTCCTTTCTTTCGTCTTTTATACTGATTTCATTTATTCTCACATACATTTTACCTATCAATGTCAAGGAATTAAACGTTGTAAAGGTAAAATAATAGCATACTCACATTCACAGTATCTAATTATAAACATGAAATAAAATATGTTGAAAAGTACAAACTAAGTATTACCATGAAACAAAATATGTTGAAAAGCACTAACATCATCATTAAACCTACATTCGATATTATATCATTTGTTCGGAAAAATAATCACATTAGGGGGATAGATAATCAGAACTCATAAAGTATTCGAAAAGTTTACGATTGTATGAATAGGTACTGAGGTTGTTATGTTTTAGATAATGTGGAAGATAGTTCCAAAGATGAGCAGCAGAGTAAGCTAAGCTTTTCTTGAATAAGTCAAACCTAGGCTTGGGTACTTGTATTTTGTTAAGGCGTTGACTGCGTCTTTCATTGTATTTGAACATTGGCCACAGATATGTTGGAGCATTCTGTGACAGGATTTTGTGAACAAATTTAGCTTTGTTGAGAGATGAACAGAACATTTTGAGGAACTTCTCAATAGACCATCTCGAACTAATCCCCCAGACATCCATCCAGCAGAAGAGGAGCTACAAATCAGCTGTGAACAACCAAGTAGAGAAGAAAATAAAGAAAACCATAAAGCTTCTGAAAGATGGAAAAGCAGCTGGTCCAGATTGCATTTCAGCAGAGGCCATCAAAACAGATATTGATACCTCCACAGAGATATTATACAAACTACTTGGCAAAGTCTGGGAGAGGAAGGAAATACCAGCAGAATGGAAGGAAGGTTATATGGTCAAGTTGCCTAAGAAGGGAAATTTACAAGAGTGCACAAATTATAGAGGAATAATGTTACTATCAGTGCCAGGAAAAGTATTATACAGAATCATCCCATGGAAAAGTGTTTTCATTTATTATAATGCTAGCAACAGCCCGCCAAAATTGGCAGGTTTTTTTATTATAGAGTGTTATTTCTGTTACTTACTTACTTCTATCGTGAGGTGTAGAGGTTTGGAAGACAGAGCGCCAGACTATCCTATCGGCTGTCTTCCTCCTGGCCTGGTTCCATTCTAGTCCTCGGTCCTTCAAAGATTGTCTAATGTTGTCCTCCCAGCGGACTCTGGGTCATCCTGAGGGTCTGGATCCCTGGCTCTTTGTTTCCCATGCTTGTCGTGGTAGCCGATCTTCTCCCATTCTGCAGACATGGCCAAACCATCTTAGTTGGGACTGTTCTACTTGGGTCTGCAGGGGGTGGGATTTTAGGCCTTGACGTATCGTCTGGTTGCGGACCATGTCTCTTCTTGTTACTTCAACCACCTTCCTCAGATACCTCATTTCTGAGGTTTGGATCTTTCTTTTGTGGGTTGTAGTCATTGCCCATGACTCGCATCAATATGTCAAGACTGGGACATAGGTGTAGCTGTATACAGCCATCATCGTTTTCTTACCAACCTCTCTCTTGCTGAGGAATCCTCGATTTATGGCCTGAAAAAGTCTCCCAGCTGCTGCTTTTCGAGTGGCCAACTCTTCTTTGATGCCTCACTTTCGGTCTATAATAGCACCGAGATATTTAAAGTGGTCGACCTGCTCCAGGACCTGTTCTCCCAGCTTAATCTGATGTCTTCTTTCTTCTCGTGATATCACCATGGAATTTGTTTTAGAGCTGCTTATGACCATCCCTCTCTTCTCCAGCTCTTCCTTCTAGACATGCAGGTTGGATTGGAGATGTGCCTCTGATTTAGCAATCAGGGCAACATCATCAGCAAATGCCAGCTCTGAAATACATACCTGTCTCATCTTCCAGTACCCCACTGAATACTTTCTTGTTCTCTCCTTACATGCATTGATAACATCGTCCATGAGGAGTATGAAGAGATAAGGTGACAGGATATCACCTTGTCTTACACCAGTGGTGGTCCTGAACTCTTCTGATTTATGGTTTGCTGTCCTCACATAATTTCTGCAAGACTTGTAGAAGCTCTGTATAGCATGGATCAGAGGTGCTGGAATGTTCTTCCTTGCCAAACAGTCCCAAAGTTTGCTCCAGGGGACCCTGTCAAACGCCTTTTCCAGATCTATGAAACAAAGTTGGATCTCACTCTTATGCTCAAGGGCCTTTTCACTCAGCTGTCTGAGTGTGAAGATTAGGTCTTGAGTACTTCGGTTTGCTCAGAATCCGCATGGACCTCATCCAATTGTGGCTCAGCTAGGCGTCGGAGTCTCTGCTCTAGGATTCTAGTGTAGATTTTACCAGGGACACTGAGAAGGGATATGCCTCTATGGTTTCCACATGGTCGATTGTCACCCTTTTTGAAAATTGGTGTTATGATGGTAATCTCCCAATCCTTTGGTATGGTCTTGTTGCACCACGCTGCCTGTAGGATCCTTAAGAGTAATAGGTCGCCTGATTGAAGGTGATGATGTATGAGGTATTCAAATACTGGCACTTGAAGTGTAGAGTATCACCCTCAGACACCAGAGATGATGGAGGCGTAGTAATATGGTGTCTTTGGTCTGGTTTGTGTATACATGTTGTAAGTGTGTAGCTAAACAGTTAGCAGGACAGTCCACACAGGACGTCACGTAAACACACGACGTGGAAGTCAATTAATCTGGTAACAGCTGGTTACGTTTCCAAACATTTATTGAGACGCCACAATAGTTACGATGACATTGACGATCAATCACAAGCAATGTAAATCATATCAATCAGTATAAAGTAAGGTTCCCTCAATAAATGAGCATTCCAGTAAGCTGATCTCATGGATATGATAGCTTCAGCAGATTCAGCTTATTCATCAAAAATATGCGAGTTAATTAACTCTGTCCTGATACAAGTAGATCAGATATGTAGGCATGTTTAAGTACCAGCCGCACGAGCATGGCGGACTATGAACTCAGTTCACGTTGACCTTCTGTGGACATATTTTATAAGTCTAACCTTCGTAAAGGCGTCTTCGCTGGCATAACGAAGTTCGAGGAACGTAATATTACTTGTTCCGTGGGCATAAGTAGCCTGAACCATAGATATATTAGGCATCGAGATATCTGGTGTGCTTCTAGTAATAAAGTCTCTCCCCGCCTGACAGTGCGAAACGAGTCGAACAATAATGTCTAACCTCTCAGACTACAGGACAAAATAGGAAGAGCAGTTTTACCTTTATGTTCGAAAAACACCACAATTCCAACCGTCTCCAGACGTTAGAATTACACACATGGGATTAATATGAATAAACTTGCCATCAAAATCACAGAAGGTCCTTTCCCATGATGAAAGAACACTCTGGGACACAAGAGCCTATCTTGCCCCGACACAGATCATATCTCGACCGAGTTCTGCCACAAACTAACCTGGGCGGAAGCTTGTTCAATCTACAACCAAAAAGACAGACATGCGCAGAGAACCATTCCCGTGAGAACAATTCAGAAAAGTACGTAGCTATGATCCTATACTGAGAACGACATATACAATCGAGCCTTATAAGGAAAGAAATAGCAACATTGCAGGTTGCCAACCACTTCTAAGAAAAGTAGACCTGTACGCTCCTTAAAAGGACATGAACCGCGATCGGTATGACATTACACCGGCAACCTTCGGTCACACGAAAGATAACTACACAAAGTAAAACAGTGAGTTCATTTACCGAGTTCTATCCCTTGCATAAGGAAAAATTAGCGTACACTGTTAACGTTGCATAATTCTTATGTGTAACACCATGCCATTTTCTTCTCTCTTATTTTCTCTTTGACTTCCTCTGTCCACCAAGGTGTCCTCTTTCTCTTGTTCCCAAGTCGGACTTCACCACATGCTTCTGCAGCAGCTGTCTTTATGATGTCCTTGAATTTAAGCCAGAGGGTTTCCAAGTCATCAGGCTGTTCTTCTGTGTTTCTTACCGCTGTAGCAATAAGCCCCTGATATCTGGTCTTAATTTCTGGCTCTCTCAGCTTGTAGGTCCTAATGCACATTTCTCCCGTTTGTTTACTTGGTTTTTTTTCGTGATGTTGAGCAGTTCCTAAGCTGAGCAACTCTTTCAGTTGTTCTTTTTACTGTGAGCAGGTAGTGATCACTTCCAATCTCTGACCCCCTCCAGACTCTAGCATCCCGGACATATTTGAATGAGCTCCTCCTAACAATGGCATAGTCGATCACTGAGTTCTCATTCTTTGTTGGTTCACATCTAGTGTATGCATGTTTGCGCTTATGGGGGAACTTTGTGTTTGTAATGATCAGATTCTGCTCACTGCAGAATCTAAGGAGTCGCTTTCCATTGTCATTGAGAGTATCTTCTCCATATCTTCCGATAACTCCACCCCATCTAGCATGGTCATTTCCAACTCTGGCATTGAAATCTTCGAGCATGATAATTTCATCAAGGCAGTCATCCACTGTCCTTTGAAGCAGCTCGAAGAATTCCTCCTTGACCTCTGCTCTCTCATCCTCATTTGGCCCGTACACTATGACCAGGTTGACTATGGTTTCTCCTTCTTTTAGTTTTACAACCATAATGCGCTCCGAGACAAAGTTTCATCCCTTGATACTATCTTTTTGGTTTTTGGCCACAATGCAATCCACGCCCCCTTTAGCTCTTTCAGATGTGGGTACACCACTGTAGAGCAGCGTGCTGCCATCGAGATCCATGACTCCTTGTCCTTTTTTCTTTGTTTCCGTTACAGCCATGATTTCTAATTTTGCTTTCCTCATCTCTTCCACCAGCTCCTCTTCTTTCCCATTTATACTTCTTGTGTTCCAAATTCCATAAGTCGTAGTCCGTTCCAGTTCGTCGCCTTTAGAATCAGTCCGGTTTTCTCTCTTGTATTACTCATAATCGTGTTTTAAAGCAAACAGGTGATTGGCCTGTTGTGCCTTTGCATGGTGGAGGGGCTGCCTCCTTACGGCCTTCCTCCTTTTTCAGCCGGGCTTGGGTTCGGCCTAGGCGGAGTTTGTTTCTGTTACACGTATTACCTTGTTGCTTCTTCTATAATCTCGCTTGTTCACCGTGAATGACGCGATCGTCTTTTCCTTTTAGCCATCTTACCATTTTGATCCATAATAATAAGTCTGCAATACTTTAAATTAAAATTTTGTCGTGAAGAAACAATTTAAAAACTTACATGTTAAGGTTATTTTTAAGAAAAATGATGAGTTAAATCCGTTTCTCGAATGAAACTGGACAGAAGAACATCTTGATTGTCTGGCACACTTTGCTATTTTCGCGAGAGTACATATAAGGGGAACCAATACAATTATTGTCTTACTTTCAATCACAGTTGCACCCCCTTAGATAATGCACTCAGACCGACCGACCGAAGTACCTTGTGGCGGGAATTATGGTATTGGATCCTTAATCGACAAAAAATATGTCACTTGTTTTTAAATGCTTTATTTAAAAAAACCATACTGTCGCTTAGAGATTATGATCAATAAATTTTCTATATTCTCTTTTTTTTCTACCCGTGTCCTTTACTTTATTATCGCTCTTTTATCCTTTTCCTGTATTTTTTGCATTCGCTCGTTTGCGAAAAAATATTTTCTTTCCCATTCTCACTTTACCGTTTTTCTTTCTCATACTGATACGCATTCTATTACGTAGATGTCAGTCAGACGAGAAACTGTGAATATTCATCTATCTCAGACATAGGAACAGACTTTTGGCTAGCATTTTCACCTGACACGAACGTTTCTCCGGCGTGAGGTGTGATAATCGACATCTGCACGGAGCAGAATGAGACATCTGTCTGGTATTTTCCCCTGTCACGGCAATCTGGGCCAGTTTCGTTAGCAGTGAGGTGTTAAGACGCGAAGTCGCAGTTTATGACAGGTCTTCTGGTTATGGAAAGTGCTAATGAGAAGGGGAGAGATCGGCGCTGTTTTGTGTTTTCGAAATAACGTGAGACCTCTTTGTCTGTTTGATAGATATTAACCAGAGTTTGAAACTAGATTTCATTCGTACTCCTAAATCTGCAGTAGACATATCACCAGGCTAGAAGAAATATCTTGTGTATTGAAAAGTTTTTAGTTTCTGGGCAACATTTTACCGAGTTCTAGACTACTATTATATTGAATGATTCTAGTTCGTGGTATTAATCTGTAGTTCTATGCGGAGGTAAATATTATATAATAGATATCTAGTATTTTGTGAAGTGTTTAAAGTGTTAAATCCCTTATTTCATATTTCACTAGTTAGATTTATGTGCAGAGGGCTTAATTTATAAGTTTGTTATATTCTCTAGCTGACGTGTTTCAGTGGAAAGCAGAATAAATTATAATTTCTATCTTAAAACCAGGTAGCTATAAGGAATTAAATTTAACTGCTAAATACTCAGTCGAGAATATTTTAAACTAATTAGTAAATGCACTGATACCTCATGAGTATTGACGAAATATATTTATATGTATTTCTAATTCATGATGATTGATTTTTTAAATATAACTACTTCACGGGAATTTAAACGATAATTCAAGCGCTACGCTTGCAGTTTAAAATGTAAGTTATAACAAGTACATAGTATGTATAGTATTTTATATGTGGTTTTTCTTCCCTATGCAGTGAAAACTGGGGTTAACCCAAACTTTGCAAGCGTTAAGTACAGAGATATCTGTGAAGAACTAAAACATTCTTTCCTTAAAGGACTTGGTGTATAACCTTTACAAGAACTTTAAAGATTTTAAAGAAGTAACGGGCCCACCGAGCCTGATTTAATTCTTTCAGAGGAAAATCTCAAGTCCATTTAGCCCGTGTGGCAAGTAATAGATTACAAACATTAACTTTTCCGACAAATTTTTACTCATTGTGAAGTGACCAAGAATTTTACCTTTTGATCGAAGTTACAAACCTGACATTGTTCCTAAGTAGTGGAAACCTCGTGATTCTGATCCTGTGAGCCCGCTTGAAAACTAATTCTTACCTGAACTGATAAAGTGACACTAACTTAAAATCTGAACAAAATCATCGCCTGAAGAGAACGCTCCCCGGACAAATTGGGGGAAACCAAGATCTGCAGAGCTGGGTATCCGCTTCATCAAACGATAAAACAGATTGTGTCATAACGTGCGCCAGACGGCGAACAACAGCAAGCTATAGGGTAAGAAAGTGAGAAATGCATGACAGGGCCCTGATGAATGAACCGAGAGAAAGCAGGAACGAGTGACTTTTTTTATGGTATACCAAATTTCACCCACTTTGTAATTTCTTTATGCAAGTTTTGTTGCAAACAAGATACTTTTCCTTAGGATAGATCATTGTAACTGTCTTTTTTTCTTGTTGAGGTGATCACTGGCCCAAGACAGTATACATGTTGTTAGATGTGTAGTGCGAGCGTATGATGAATTGAGTGTGGGTGCGAATGAAGACGCGAATGTGTTTAGGCTCGTATAGATGTAGATCCTGCAACCCATACTCTCACATGCAGTAATCAAGGATGCTTTGACACTGCAGGCATGTTTCAAGACATTTATTGACGGGAACACACATAGTATCAACAGGAACAGTCAGTGTAACAAGGTCATGCTGACCTGACATCGATAGGTATACATTTGGCATTCAAAAGGTAAACATCAGAATAGACGTGCATGGTCAATAGCAAAGTTCTTCAATAATGACAGTTCGTAGCGTCGCCCTTGGCGTCTCTGACTAAACGCGTCAGATGCCTTAGTTACGTTGACACACAGGTGCAACTTGGCACTCCCCGCCAATTGCACATATCAGGCTGTAGTACAATAGCCGAAAGCACAGGCCTCGTCCTGACGTCGGCCGTGTACTTCTGTTAAATAGGTTATCATCAACCCTGCAGTAATACTTATTGTAGATAGAAGTTCCGCCAATCTGCGGCTCCCACAATATATCTTCGTCACTGGATTTCTGGACAATATAAGACTAACAGTCTTGGATGGCTACCTCGAGCACAAATATATAAGTTCTGAAATGGCGGATCAGTGAGCTGCTGTTCACCCTAGGTAATCCTTTACATGTTCTGCCACCGAAAAGCGTAATAATGCATAAAGGTCGGTATTACCTGGCAAATGAATCCTCAGAACATCACAAGGAATTCTGTCGTCATCCCGACGCACAGAGATTCACTGGGGAAAACTGCCATAGCAGTTACTTCGAAGATTCTCCCCGAAAAACAATGGACTCTTGGTCCCTTCAGAAAAACAGGACCTCCCGGCTTCCCGGAAGTATATCTCACTCCCGCTTAAAAAACCTTCCCATAGGCCTACGCCGAACTGTCAACCTCTGACCCTAAAGGTCAAACACAATGAATGAATAAACAAGGGAAGACAACCCCTAATCAACCTGACATCGCAGGTAAAGACACAATTATTCTTATGATACAAACATAAGCAAATAACTTGACAGATGACTCCGTCGAAAATGACAGCAACATTACTACCACCCCCCTGTAAAAAAAAAAATTGCATTTTTTTTTTTTTTAATATGTTCATGAGCAAGATAGCACCAGTATCACTTCTGTGCTCATGCAAACAATGAACCTAATATCAGGTACAATAGAAGAGGGTACAAATCATCTCCCAACATAGGAGAAAATATTTCCTTTAAGCCAAACAAACTAAGGGATACCATTCAAGAAACCTAAGTTGCTGGCAATACCAATCATATATCAAACATTACTAAATAATATAATCATAGCAATATACAAATGTCAATGCTATTTTAGCAACATATCACTGATGGATGGACAAAATGAAATTTGTTAAATTATCTAAACATCATCCAAATACATTTGTATTACAACATATTATGATATTAAGGACAGACCTAAGTCTGAAAATATATCAGGAAAAACTAGGACACAAGATTTAACTGGAATCATGTGGGCATCTAGACAATATGTCCGCCATCACATTATCCGAACCACGGATAGCTCGCACCGTGAAATGGAAAGGCTGAAGAGCAATAGCATAACGAGTAGATCTCGAGCTCTTCAAATCCTTACTTTGCATAGCCGTAAGAGCTTTTTGGTCGGTTTCCATAAAGAAATGCGCGCCCAGAAGGAACCTTTGTAGCTTAAGAATGGACCAAACCATAGCCAACAATTCACGGTCCAAAACCGAGTAATTCCTTTCTGCCGCATTCAGCTTCCTAGAAATATACATTACAGGATGCAGAGTTCCTGAATATTCCTGCATTAGTGCCGCTCCAATGCCAGTGGAAGAGGCATCACTACGAAGGACAAAAGTCTTATCAATCGTCGGTAGTCTTAAGATAGGATGAGATGAGAACAAATTCTTAACCTGATCCAATGAAGATTGGCATTCTTGGGACCAACGCACCATATTAGGAGAACCTTTTTTCAATAACGTTGAAAGTGGTGCCATAATGGAGGACAGATTCTCAATGAATCTTCCATAGAATTGTATCAATCCCAAGAGACACGCACTTGCTTTTTTGTCTTCGGAACCGAGATATTTAATATCTTTGAAATGTTTTGGTCCTCTGTCTTCAACAGACCATGACCAACTCGATGACCTAGGAAGGAAATTTCACTAAACCCAACAAAAGCTTTAGAGGGTTTAGCAGTCAATCTATGCTCACGTAGAGTAGATAGCAATTCCTTTAGACCCACATAGTGTTCTTCCCAAGTATCGCTGAAAAGACAGATGTCGTCTAAATATGCAATGACATCTGCACGATCTGATAGAATTCGTCGCATCATGCGCACGAAAGTCGCTGGGGCGTTCATAAGCCCGAAAGGCATAAAATTCCATTGAAACAGACCCCTAGGTGTCGAAAAAGCAGTGAGAGGTTTGGCGTGTTCCGTCAGTGGGACTTGCCAATAACCTTTCGACAAGTCTAGTTTAGTAAAGAATTTAGCTTTAGAAAGTCTAATAAGTAGATCATCTAATAACGGCATAGGTTCAGCATCGAACTTCGTAACTTGATTTAATTTGCGATAATCAACGCAAAGACGTATGTTATTGTCTTTCTTTCGAACAATAACTATCGACGAAGAATAAGCTGAAGTGGATGGTTCAATTATTTGTAGTTGAATCATTTCATCCAATTCTTTCTCGACTTGTGCTTGAAAATGAATAGGTATTGGGTATGGTCTTACTCTGATCGGATTACGATCAGTAAGTATGATGTCATGTTCTATGACATCTGTGTGTCCAGGAATGTCGGTAAGGACATCCTGATATGATTGTAACGTAGAGGATACTTGACGCTGTTCCTCAAAAGACAAGTTGGAAGAGACTGTAACGTCTCTCCACGATTCCGTTGAAGTAAGTGGAATCGCAGGAAGAGGTAAGTTCACGTCAGAAAAAATAGTTTCCTCATCCTGTATAACAGACAGGGATGAGATGTGACCATGTTGAACTGGAGAGTCGTCCGTCGCCTGGAAAATAGGCTGTAAATAGTCTGGACGTTCAATAAACTCTGTTAGCATATTTATATGGAAGGTTTTATGCCTTCCATCCACATCGACAATATAGTCGACATCAGAAATTTTCGAGACTATAGTGTATGGACCCTTCCAAGAAATGAGAAGTCTATTCTCTCTTGAGGGCAGTAAGACATATGCTTTGTCTCCAGGACAAAGTTGACGTAGGCGTCTTTTCTTATTAGCAAATCGCCTAGCTTTTTCTTTCGCAAATTCGGAAGATGAAGTTGCTAACCTGCACGATTCGATAATCTTTTCTCTAAGAGCTATAACATATTCATATGACGATTGTGTATCATCGTCAATATTATCGGAAGTTATCAAATCGTGTAACAAGGACATTGGACCGCGCGGTTGCGCGCCAAAGACAAGTTCGAAAGGAGAAAACCCTGTATGCTCGTTGGGAACCTCTCTATAGGCAAAGAGGACTGCAGGTAAAACCCTGTCCCAATCTTCAGGATGATCCTCCGTTATCTTGCCAAGTAAGTTCTTTAGTGTCCTGTTAAGACGTTCTACCAATCCATTGGACATTGGATGATAAATACTACTGAGAGACCTTTTAATGTCTAGCGTAGCCATTACCTGAGACATAACGTCCGAAATTAACTGAGTGCCGTGATCCGACAGTATTTCTCCGGGGAATCCCAGACGAGAAAATACGAGCCAAAGAGCATCAGCGATATCGACAGTTGATATGCTCTTCAGAGGAATAGCCTCTGGCCAACGCGTGCACATGTCCACGCAAGTGAGGATAAATTGGTGTCCTCTGGCTGACTTAATTTTGAACGGACCAATGATGTCTATAGCCATTTTCTGAAACGGCCGAATCGGAATATCTGCAGCCTGAATAGGAGCAGCATGTCTCGGACCCCTAGACTTGACCTCTTGACAAATTTTGCAAGATCGGCAATAAATTCGGATGTCTTTATTCACGAATGGCCAAAAGAATGACGCAAGGACTCTAGTTTTAGTTCTGGAAAAACCCATGTGTCCAGCACACTGAGAATCGTGTGCATGCCGAAGAATTAAGGCTCTCATACACTTAGGCACAAGAATTTGAGAATGCATAGACTTGTCCGAGTGTTGTACCATTCGTACCAATATACCATTCTTCATAGTAATATACGATTTGTGATTCGTATTTTGATTGGGATCCCCTTTCTTTGCAAGAAGGAAGTATTTCTTCAAAGAAGGATCCTCTTCTTGACGTTTAACAAACGAGTCATGGGAAATCACCAAGTGCTCGTCTTGGCTATCAACTTCATTACTATTATCAGATGAAGTTGGGGGATTAAGAGCTTGAGCTCTTGTCATCACTGCATTGACCGTTTGAATTTTTTCTTCTTCCCAACTAGAAATTTGTTGCGGGGTGCATTCCTTAACCCCATGAATACGACCGATTATAAGATCCGCAATAGGATTAGGAAGAAGACATGCATGGACATCTCCTGTGAAGAAAGGAGTGTCAATCCTAATAATAGCAGTAGGATAGCTTTCCATAGTACCACCAAATGTAACACATTTGATTGTTTTTCCAGTGGCACAGCAAGGATCTATCAGAGACTCCTTAACCCCGACGGTAGTACATCCCGAATCGAAAAGTACTGAGACTAGCCTATCATTTATTAGACCTTTATGTAAGATGAGAGATCCTCTCCCATCATGCGCAACTGTAGCAGGTAGAGCAGGAAGAGGGTGACCACAACTTAGCGTAGATACAGTTGATGAGTCAAACAATGTTAAGCATTGGGGGCATTCAGTTGCTCTCCCAAAATCGAAAGCACAACCAGTGATAGCCCTAGAGTTACCACTATCATTTGCTGTATTACAGGCTCCATCAAACTCTTGTTGCGCAGAGTTTGCCTGTTGGTAAGGTCTTTTCTTGTTAAACCTAGGTCTACCTCGATTATCATTTCCCCTGTAATTATTTTGACTATCATTTCCCCTGTAATTATTTCGACTATCATTTCCCCTGTAATTGTGATCATATTGTCTATTGTACTCATCATTCCGGTTTGAATCCCGGTTTCTAAATTCACCATCGTCATAATCTTGACGTCGAGAATGATTACCTCGAAAATTTGAATAGTTATTATTTGGATAGCCTTTGCGAAAGTGTCTCAAATTATTACCACTAAAATTACGAGAACTACCATCTTGTCTCCACTGCATAGACGAAGAACCATCATGTGTTGGATTACTCCGCTTCTGAGTGTAATTTTGATTACTTCCCCTATTCCAATTTTGTTGAGCACCCTGAAATTTTTTTCTGAAATTAGGGCCATATGGTGTTGCCGAAGCAGCTGGCAACCCTTCTTTCACTTTAGAATTGCTAACTGTAGCATGGGGATGTGCTGTGGCATACTGACAACAGTATTCCTCCATTTCTTTTAAGTTTTTAGGCTTACGCTCATGAAGGAATGCAAGAAAAGAATCATTAACAGATGACAAAACCTTATCTCGCAATAATAAGTCCATTAGACCTTCATATGTTTTCTCAATCTGAGACAACTCAACCCATCGTGTAAATGTACGACGTATCTTTGTAACAAAATCAGAGAAATCTACTCCATTTTCTGGCAACATTGTCCTAAAACGAAGACGATAGTCTTCTTGTTTTAGTTGATATTTTTTTAGCAATGCTGCCCTGACAACATCATAATTAGTCCTCTCATGTTCGTCTATTGTCATAAGAGTAGTCACTGTGTCACCTGTAAAAAATGGCATCAGTTGTTCAACATATTTTTCCTTTTTTATGTTATGCGTATCGCACAAAAATTGGAATCTATCTAGATAATCTGCTACGTCATCCTTTAAAGGATTGAAATGAGGCAATTTAATCCTACTAACAAACTCCTTTGTCGTACTCGAAGTTGTTTGCTGAGCACCCGTACTCGCCAATTTCAATTTCTCTAACTCCAAAGTTGCGAGTCTTTCCTCGTGTTCCATTTTCCTAATTTCAGCCTCGGCTTGAGCTTTCCTCTCCTCTGTAGCAGCTTGAGCTTTCCTCTCCTCTGCAGCAGCTTGAGCTTTCCTCTCCTCTGCAGCAGCTTGAGCTTTCCTCTCCTCTGCAGCAGCTTGAGCTTTCCTCTCCTCTGCAGCAGCTTGAGGTTTCCTCTCCTCTGCAGCAGCCTCTTTGTCTAATCTCTTTTGTTCAGCTTCAAATCTCCTTTCCTCCACCTGCATCTGCAATTTCTTTTGTTCAGCAGCAATATCAGCTTCTCTGTCTAGCCTTTTTTGTTCAGCAGCTGCTTTCCCTTTCTAATCTCTTCTCTTCAGCCATAGTTTTTTTTTTCCTCTGCAGCAGCCCTTCTCTCTTCAGCAGCTAATGCTTTGTCATACTGAGCAACAGCCCACTGTTCTAACTGTTGACCAGTCTTATCAAGGGCTCTCCCTTGTGTAATAAAGTAGTCCAATGTAGACATCTTGTCTACTGAGATCAGTAACTTGCAGAAGCAAATATATTAAATTATCCCACTTTAATGGGAGACAAGTCTGAAATGATAGACTTGTATACTCACTTCACTTTCTTTCACACTCTTAGTCTTGTTTATAATGTACCCAAAAAATCACCTGAGTACCTGTGGAAAAAAAAATTCCCTTATATCCCACTCACTATGGGCACAAGTCTTTTTTATAAAGAACTTGAATATGTATTTCACCTTGTCTCAATCTTTGTAGATAACAAGTCTTTTATCAAAGAACTTGTATAAATATCTTATATAATAATATTTTATTAAGAAACTCTATATGAAGAGTCTACCTTATCAATAATATCAAAACATGACCAAGTATGTGTATGTAGACTGTGTATGACAGTAATGTAGTACAAACCAAAAAAAAAAATACAAAGACAAAGATACAAAACAATACAAATGGCAACACTGTTTTAACCAAAAATGTGTAGAGAAATACACAAGAAAGGAGAGACCTACAGAATACAAACAAAACAAATCGACAATCAAAACTGAAAAACAGACAAAATATTACAAAAACAACGTTAAGTACAATTACATCACAGCTAACATCAATAGCGACCAATTGTCACTAGCAAATTTCCAAATTAAGAAAATTTGCACCTACAGAACGCTTACAGTAAGCCTCGATCAAGTGGCATATTTACCGTAAGACCCACCAACCGAAAAACCCGCAGAAAAATATACAAAACAGTAGAAGTGACATAAACATATAGCAATCAATTTCAATGTGTTGCAGAACAAGTTCAGTCACAGCTGAAACTAAAATAAATTCCTTGCTCCTTGCGAACACAGAAACGAAATGTCAAACGCGCACTGAACGTCAAATCCACTGTAACATAAAGTGGTATTCACGAACCAAAGTTACTATGACCTTCTCAAATTAGGGCTTGCACATTGAATGTTTACTATTTTCACGTACTGTTTACAGACACTTGACCTCCAACAATGTAGCTTGAATGCTCTGACCTAGAAAAGTCTGTTGTTGAATGAAACGTGTAACAACCAGCAGTACTGTTTACAATAGGAACCCGCCTTCTATGCAGTTATGGTCCACGTAGCAAATGCCTAGTAGTTAACTTCAGTACATGTCTTGTTATGCTTTATGTAGCATTATAATATAAATGCTCGTACTGTTTATTTGGGTCAACCGTTGATGACCTATATCTGTCCTGTTGTAGCCAAAACTTGCAAGTGTAGAATTAGCGCTGTGTGTTACGGCTGTCCCGTGTGTAGCTTAGACCCACAGATCAGAAGTGTAATGTGTACTTGTCCTTCTTGTAACTTTCTCGACAAAACTGGAGACATCATACATGTAACAGCCAACCAGGAATGTAAATTTCTGGATCCATAAATGTCAACAATAATGTCAAATGCTCGCTCTGTTCTTTTTAAACCCACAGATCTGGTCCATCAGAAATGTAAGTTTCTAGGCCACATTGGCGACAAGAAATGTATCATAAGAGCCCACGTAACTGGTCCACCAGAAATGTAACTGTCTTTTTTTTCTTGTTGAGGTGATCACTGGCCCAAGACAGTATACATGTTGTTAGATGTGTAGTGCGAGCGTATGATGAATTGAGTGTGGGTGCGAATGAAGGCGCGAATGTGTTTAGGCTCGTATAGATGTAGATCCTGCAACCCATACTCTCACATGCAGTAATCAAGGATGCTTTGACACTGCAGGCATGTTTCAAGACATTTATTGACGGGAACACACATAGTATCAACAGGAACAGTCAGTGTAACAAGGTCATGCTGACCTGACATCGATAGGTATACATTTGGCATTCAAAAAGGTAAACATCAGAATAGACGTGCATGGTCAATAGCAAAGTTCTTCAATAATGACAGTTCGTAGCGTCGCCCTTGGCGTCTCTGACTAAACGCGTCAGATGCCTTAGTTACGTTGACACACAGGTGCAACTTGGCACTCCCCGCCAATTGCACATATCAGGCTGTAGTACAATAGCCGAAAGCACAGGCCTCGTCCTGACGTCGGCCGTGTACTTCTGTTAAATAGGTTATCATCAACCCTGCAGTAATACTTATTGTAGATAGAAGTTCCGCCAATCTGCGGCTCCCACAATATATCTTCGTCACTGGATTTCTGGACAATATAAGACTAACAGTCTTGGATGGCTACCTCGAGCACAAATATATAAGTTCTGAAATGGCGGATCAGTGAGCTGCTGTTCACCCTAGGTAATCCTTTACATGTTCTGCCACCGAAAAGCGTAATAATGCATAAAGGTCGGTATTACCTGGCAAATGAATCCTCAGAACATCACAAGGAATTCTGTCGTCATCCCGACGCACAGAGATTCACTGGGGGGAAAACTGCCATAGCAGTTACTTCGAAGATTCTCCCCGAAAAACAATGGACTCTTGGTCCCTTCAGAAAAACAGGACCTCCCGGCTTCCCGGAAGTATATCTCACTCCCGCTTAAAAAACCTTCCCATAGGCCTACGCCGAACTGTCAACCTCTGACCCTAAAGGTCAAACACAATGAATGAATAAACAAGGGAAGACAACCCCTAATCAACCTGACATCGCAGGTAAAGACACAATTATTCTTATGATACAAACATAAGCAAATAACTTGACAGATGACTCCGTCGAAAATGACAGCAACAATCATACTAATATGTAAGTCTGTTCATACCTATCAAAGGGGGAAAATCATTGATTACCGCTAATGTATCCTTGATTCCTTAGGGCTATCACTTTTTCTGAAACAGGACTGTGGGCATACCTTGAGGGATAAGATCGTACTGTGGTTCTATCATTCTGGTAGAAATTCATTGAATTTTATGACTATGTGTATATGTTTCTTGATGTAATTTTTGTGTGTTGTGATGAAACTTTAGATGATAATTAAAATTTCTCTTGAACTTAATCAGTGCGTTGGTCAGCTCGTTCCAAAATATCTATATAATCATTGTGATAGTTTTCCCACGTTTGTGCGTCTACATGTCGTCAAATGTGTGTGTGTGTGCACGTGAGTGGTAATATATATATATATATATATATATATATATATATATATATATATATATATATATATATATATATGTTGTCACTAGACTGTCTGACTCCTCTACATCTGTTGTAGAAGTTAGGCGAAAAGAGAGAAACGATTCTCGATTTCAGAGACAGCCTCTATTGATTTATACCATCTCACTCGTGGAAATCTATTTCTACTATTACCTCTCACTGTGGCTATCACTCATTCTAATCTATTCAGAAGGGACCAACCCAAGTCTTAATTCCCTATCAAAAATCTACGACAGAATGGTGGCTCGTTCTCCGGGAATTGAACTCTAGTCCTGAGCTAATACGAAATATCAGCTTCGTTTGCAGGATTAATTTTTCTTTATTCTGATATAGAGTAAGAGGTTGATGTCTTGTGAGTTTTGTATCTTTTAAAAATAATTTATCCCCTAGACGGAACGATCTGTTTATGGGCGTGCTGACCACACAATTAATAATTGTTTTTCCACAGCATTTTGAGTAATATACATTTGAGTTACGGGTTCATTTTGTCGGAATATATGTTAATTACCGATTTTGTAATACTAGACGCTGGTAAAGTTTGTGATTGTCTAACAGTAACAGGGTTCTGAAGAAGTAGGTGTTTGAGCTAAGCTAAGGAGCGCAATCAGACTATACGTCATGTAATTGCCTCCCTTACCCTAACTGTCTTCAGGGGTGAACTTGTAGCGGACTTAAAAAATTAAGGGATTGTTTTTTCTCCTTAAATTTTTGCAAATTATTTTGTTTCCACTGTAGCAACTTATTTTTTTAGTGAGTAATCTTAACTACCATTTTATTGGCGTAGTCGTCTGCATTAGGTGCTTAATTGCCAAGTAATAGCAGCGATAGTTAGACACTATATCATAGGAGGAGGCATCCCAGGTTAAATTATATCATCTTTTGTTTGGTATTTTCTCCTAAGTGGTAGGAACCAGTGTATCCTTTTCTTCTTTTCTTTCTCGACTAGTCCCAGTCAGCTATTTACTATGGCCGAGAGGGCGAAGCTTAGACAAATCCTCAGGGACGAGGCAAGACAAGAAGGTTTGGACGGAGACGAAGCGAAAGCTTTTGTCAGGGACGAACTCGAGAGATATGATGTGGAGCAGAAGGAAAAAGCAGCCGAAGCTAGAGAGCAGAGGAAGATGGACGAGAAAATGGAAATCCGCAGGGAGAGACAGCAAGAGAAGGAAAGGGAGGAAAGAGAGAAGGAGAGACAGCACGAGTTAGCGCTTAAAGCTCTAGAAGTCCAAAGTCATGGTGCTGCCTCTACCTCCAGCAATGGAGAGTCTTCTCCTCATTCTTCTGCAACTGATCCTCCTAGCACACAATCTACTCATCTCACTGCTATGTCTTTTCCTCTAGAATCTTTCCCGTGTCCAAATGAGAAGATTGACACGTATCTAGAAAAATTTGAGAAAATTGCAACTCTGTACGGTTTAGAGAGGTCGCGTTGGATTATGAAGCTTTCTCAGGCGTTAAAAAGCAGTGCGTATGATGTTTACGCCAAACTGGAAAGCAGCCAACAAGACAACTATGATGTGTTGAAGAAAGCGTTACTGGAGCGCTTTTAAATGAATGCGCGAAAGTTTCTGCAACTGTTTCGCAACAGCAGGAAGGAGAGCTCTGAAAATTTTCAGCAGTTCTCCTCTCGTCTAAAGGGATATCTGACAAAGTGCCTAGAGCTCTCGCAGCTCCCCTCTACATATGAAGGTCTTGAGGAATTTGTTATAACAGAACAAATAAAGAACACTTTGTCTGCTGATACCTGGAGATTTTTAGCTGAGCAGGGTGCAGAAAAGCTTGAAGACATTGTGGAAAATTCTGAGCGATATCACAATGTGCTGGCTGAACTACCGGCCACAAAACGCAAACCGACAGAAGAGCATTTTTGAAAGAATAATTTAGACCAATCTTCTCATGCTTCTAATCAGAATAACCACAGAGAAACTGGACCTCAAAACCCCCCTCCTGAAAAATCCAAGTTCTACAAAAACAAGTACCACAACCACAGTAAACAGTCTGATCAACCCGACCGCCCTACATGGCAGCACAGCCAGAAAGGACAAGGTGGCAAAGGGAGAACCCCTGAGCACGGGACTAATGATCAGAGTGAGCACACCGAGCCGATACGCATAGGATGCTTGCTAACAGTCTCGCAAGACGGAATTATTGACAGTGATTCCCAACCCGTACGCGAGGTACTGTTATTTTGAACGGTTCTCAAACTTCTTGTTTATTTGACACGGGGCTTTCTTATGATTGCATTGTTGCCAGACACTTGGTTAAACCCAGTCAAGAGATAGGAGAGACCGTCGAACTTTGTGGAGTTCTTAAGAGTGAGGCACCTACAGCGTTTCCCATCGCACTGGTGGAGATCCACTCTGAGTTTGTCAGAGGTGTGATCAAAGCGGCTGTTATGGATGACCCCATCTACCCAGTCATACTTGGCGGTAGATACGTGTTTATTGGGAAACCGGAAGAGCCGATTGTGGCAGCAGTAACTACAAGAGGGCAAACCAAGAAGGAATGGGAGCCTGCGCCTAATTTGTTACCTATGGAACTTAAAGAAGCGCAACAAAAGGACCCTACTTTGGCACCCTGCTTTAGGAAACTGCCCATGGCTAAGGAACCCAGACAGCACGGGGACATTTTTTCTAAAGATGGCGTACTTTATCGCAGAACGGGCAAGCCTGACCAAGGTTACAATCAGCTCCTAGTACCGAAACAGTACAGAAGCCAAATCCTAGAAATGGGGCACTCTCTTCCCTTCAGCGGACATATGGGACATAACGCCACAAACCAACGGATAACCACTCATTATTGGTGGCCAGGAGTAAACACTGATATTATCAGGTATGTCAAATCCTGTGCCCATTGCCAACGTGTACCACTCAAGCAACGGACACCCCCAGTCTCGTTGGGTGAAATGCCAATAGTGGGAACACCATTCGAACGGGTTGTGATCGACATTTTAGGACCCTTAGAAAGGACTAAAGGAAGGAACAGGTTTATCCTGACCTTAGTAGATACACGGACTTTATGGGCAGAAGCTATACCGTTAACATGACTGTTGCTGTCATTTTCGACGGAGTCATCTGTCAAGTTATTTGCTTATGTTTGTATCATAAGTATAATTGTGTCTTTACCTGCGATGTCAGGTTGATTAGGGGTTGTCTTCCCTTGTTTATTCATTCATTGTGTTTGACCTTTAGGGTCAGAGGTTGTCAGTTCGGGCGTAGGCCTATGGGAAGGTTTTTTAAGCGGGAGTGAGATATACTTCCGGGAAGCCGGGAGGTCCTGTTTTTCTGAAGGGACCAAGAGTCCATTGTTTTTCGGGGAGAATCTTCGAAGTAACTGCTATGGCAGTTTTCCCCAGTGAATCTCTGTGCGTCGGGATGACGACAGAATTCCTTGTGTAGTTCTGAGGATTCATTTACCAGGTAATACCGACCTTTATGCATTATTACGCTTTTCGGTGGCAGAACATGTAAAGGATTACCTAGGGTGAACAGCAGTTCACGGATCCGCCATTTCAGAACTTATATATTTGTGCTCGAGGTAGCCATCCAAGACTGTTAGTCTTATATTGTCCAGAAATCCAGTGACGAAGATATATTGTGGGAGCCGCAGATTGGCGGAACTTCTATCTACAATAAGTATTACTGCAGGGTTGATGATAACCTATTTAACAGAAGTACACGGCCGACGTTAGGAAGAGGCGTGTGCTTTCGGCTATTATACTACAGCCTGATATGTGCAATTGGCAGGGAGTGCCAAGTTGCACCTGTGTGTCAAGGTAACTAAGGCATCTGACGCGTTTAGTCAGAGACGCCAAGGGCGACGCTACGAACTGTCATTATTGAAGAACTTTGCTATTGACCATGCACGTCTATTCTGATGTTTACCTTTTTGAATGCCAAATGTATACCTATCGATGTCAGGTCAGCATGACCTTGTTACACTGACTGTTCCTGTTGATATTATGTGTGTTCCCGTCAATAAATGTCTTGAAACATGCCTGCAGTGTCAAAGCATCCTTGATTACTGCATGTGAGAGTATGGGTTGCAGGATCTACATCTATACGAGCCTAAACACATTCGCGTCTTCATTCGCACCCACACTCAATTCATCATACGCTCGCACTACACATCTAACAACATGTAACTGTCTTGGGCCAGTGATCACCTCAACAAGAAAAAAAGACAGTTACATTTCTGGTGGACCAGTTACGTGGGCTCTTATGATACATTTCTTGTCGCCAATGTGGCCTAGAAACTTACATTTCGGATGGACCAGATCTGTGGGTTTAAAAAGAACAGAGCGAGCATTTGACATTATTGTTGACATTTATGGATCCAGAAATTTACATTCCTGGTTGGCTGTTACATGTATGATGTCTCCAGTTTTGTCGAGAAAGTTACAAGAAGGACAAGTACACATTACACTTCTGATCTGTGGGTCTAAGCTACACACGGGACAGCCGTAACACACAACGCTAATTCTACACTTGCAAGTTTTGGCTACAACAGGACAGATATAGGTCATCAACAGTTGACCCAAATAAACAGTACGAGCATTTATAGCATAATGCTACATAAACCATAACAAGACATGTACTGAAGTTAACATCTAGGCATTTGCTACGTGGACCATAACTGCATAGAAGGCGGGTTCCTATTGTAAACAGTACTGCGGGTTGTGACACGTTTCATTCAACAACAGACTTTTCTAGGTCAGAGCATTCAAGCTACATTGTTGGAGGTCAAGTGTCTGTAAACAGTACGTGAAATTGTAAACATTCAATGTGCAAGCCCTAATTTGAGAAGGTCATAGTAACTTTGGTTCGTGAATACTTTATGTTACAGTGGATTTGACGTTCAGTGCGCGTTTGACATTTCGTTTCTGTGTTCGCAAGGAGCAAGAAATTTATTTTAGTTTCAGCTGTGACTGAACTTGTTCTGCAACACATTGAAATTGATTGCTATATGTTTATGTCACTTCTACTGTTTTTGGTGTATTTTTCTGCGGGTTTTTCGGTTGGTGGGTCTTACGGTAAATATGCCACTTGATCGAGGCTTACTGTAAGCGGTCTGTAGGTGCAAATTTTCTTAATTTGGAAATTTGCTAGTGACAATTGGTCGCTATTGATGTTAGCTGTGATGTAATTGTACTTAACGTTGTTTTTGTAATATTTTGTCTGTTTTTTCAGTTTTGATTGTCGATTTGTTTTGTTTGTATTCTGTAGGTCTCTCCTTTCTTGTGTATTTCTCTACACATTTTTGGTTAAAACAGTGTTGCCATTTGTATTGTTTTGTATTTTTGTCTTTGTATTTTTTTTTTTTTTGGTTGTACTACATTACTGTCATGCACAGTCTACATACACATACTTGGTCATGTTTTGATATTATTGATAAGGTAGACTCTTCATATAGAGTTTGTTAAATAATATTATATAAGATATTTATACAAGTTCTTTGATAAAAGACTTGTTATCTACAAAGATTGAGACAAGGTAAATACATATTCAAGTTCTTTATAAAAAAAAGACTTGTGCCCATAGTGAGTGGGATATAAGGGATTTTTTTTTTCCCACAGGTACTCAAGTGATTTTTTGGGTACATTATAAACAAGAGGAACATACAAAGTCTTTGTCTAAGACTAAGACAGTAAAATAAAGTGAAGTGAGTATACAAGTCTATCATTTCAGACTTGTCTCCCATTGAAGTGGGATAAGGTAATTTATTTAATTTTTTTCAGATTTCTGATCTCATTAGACAGAATGTCTACATTGGATTTCTTCATCCAGCAAGGGTTGACCCTTGGTAAGTCTGGTAAAGAATTGGAAGAATATTCATCTGCTCAATTCGCCATTGCATTAAAGTCAGAAGAAAAGAAACAAAAAGAGGAAATTAAATTGAAAGCAGAAGCTGAACTAAAGAAGCTAGAAGCTGAGAATAGAAGATTAGAACTTGAAGAAAGAAGGTATCAAAGAGAGGCTGAGGAGAGAAAAGCTCAAGCTGATGAAAGAAAATTCCAGATGGAAATGGAAGACAAAAAAATTCAAGCTCAAGCTGCTGCAGAGGAAAAAAAAACTTCAAGCTGCTGCTGAGGCTGAAATTAGGAAAATGGAACATGAGGAAAGAAAACAGAAGATGGAACTTGATGAAAAACTCGCAATTTTGGAGTTAGAGAAATTGAAATTGGCGAGTACGGGTGCTCAGCAAACAACTTCGAGTACGACAAAGGAGTTTGTTAGTAGGATTAAATTGCCTCATTTCAATCCTTTAAAGGATGACGTAGCAGATTATCTAGATAGATTCCAATTTTTGTGCGATACGCATAACATAAAAAAGGAAAAAATATGTTGAACAACTGATGCCATTTTTTACAGGTGACACAGTGACTACTCTTATGACAATAGACGAACATGAGAGGACTAATTATGATGTTGTCAGGGCAGCATTACTAAAGAAATACCAATTAAAACAAGAAGACTATCGTCTTCGTTTTAGGACAAATGTTGCCAGAAAATGGAGTAGATTTCTCTGATTTTGTTACAAAGATACGTCGTACATTTACACGATGGGTTGAGTTGTCTCAGATTGAGAAAACATATGAAGGTCTAATGGACTTATTATTGCGAGATAAGGTTTTGTCATCTGTTAATGATTCTTTTCTTGCATTCCTTCATGAGCGTAAGCCTAAAAACTTAAAAGAAATGGAGGAATACTGTTGTCAGTATGCCACAGCACATCCCCATGCTACAGTTAGCAATTCTAAAGTGAAAGAAGGGTTGCCAGCTGCTTCGGCAACACCATATGGCCCTAATTTCAGAAAAAAATTTCAGGGTGCTCAACAAAATTGGAATAGGGGAAGTAATCAAAATTACACTCAGAAGCGGAGTAATCCAACACATGATGGTTCTTCGTCTATGCAGTGGAGACAAGATGGTAGTTCTCGTAATTTTAGTGGTAATAATTTGAGACACTTTCGTAAAGGCTATCCAAATAATAACTATTCAAATTTTCGAGGTAATCATTCTCGACGTCAAGATTATGACGATGGTGAATTTAGAAACCGGGATTCAAACCGGAATGATGATTACAATAGGCAATATGATAACAATTACAGGGGAAATGATAGTCGAAATAATTACAGGGGAAATGATAATCGAGGTAGACCTAGGTTTAACAAAAAAAGACCTTACCAACAGGCAAACTCTGCGCAACAAGAGTTTGATGGAGCCTGTAATTTCTTCACAGGAGATGTCCATGCATGTCTTCTTCCTAATCCTATTGCGGATCTTATAATCGGTCGTATTCATGGGGTTAAGGAATGCACCCCGCAACAAATTTCTAGTTGGGAAGAAAAAAACATTCAAACGGTCAATGCAGTGGTGACAAGAGCTCAAGCTCTTAATCCCCCAACTTCATCTGATAATAGTAATGAAGTTGATAGCCAAGACGAGCACTTGGTGATTTCCCATGACTCGTTTGTTAAACGTCAAGAAGAGGATCCTTCTTTGAAGAAATACTTCCTTCTTGCAAAGAAAGGGGATCCCAATC